>BPLR01011733.1:0-29844 GCA_021605095.1 Caerostris extrusa | reverse complement strand
TAAAATTTATATTCCATGAACACCTTACTGATGCTACATCTTAGAACACATCTATCTATAAAAGGGGTTCTATGTTTCACGTTAAGTGACCGCCCATGAGCTATGCACAAGCTGTTTGTTGATAGCAGAGCAAACCGAATTCTTAGTTGAAATTGTTAGCGCTTTGGGTTCAACCTATACCTGCGAATCGTCGAAAATGAAATTGACGGAACACAAAACACGCCATTATTTTCGCTATACTATCTAGACATTATTCTTTTAGCATTATTTTGCTATTATATCTAGAAATTATAATATTGAGCATTACTTGCTATAATAATGTAGACATTAGAGAGTTTTTGCATACCATGTCTGGACGTCACGTCAGCTTTTTCTCTGCGCGCGCATGCTCATAGGAAACATTATTACACATACGCACGTGCACTTTCCCCACGAGCATGCGCGCTAGGGAGAAAAAGCTGACGGTACGATCCAGACACGCATGCAAAAACTCTCTATTACTTTTGAACATTATTTACTATCCGATCTAGACATTGGCGTGAACATTATTTGCTTCTATTCTGTCTAGATAATATATTAAACATTATTGATTATCAAATCTAGACATTTTGATGCATTATTATTTATATGAATCATCCTATCTGTAGCATTAGAGTTTTTGCACCTAACACTTTTTTTATCGAAAAGTCCGATATTTTTCTCTCCTAGCGCGCAAGCTCATGGAGACAGCTCCGGTAGCGAAGCATTACAGATATGCATTGCACACAGTACCGCAATGTTTCCTAAGTGAGCATTCGCGCTAGGAAGAAAAAAATATAAGACGATAAAAAGCGTTGATAAAAAGTCTCTAATATTAGGCGTCTATTCTCATATATTACCGATATAATTTTACATAGAAATATTGAAGCGCTTGGAAATTTCGATTTTTCACAGCCAACTGTTTGGACGTCATATGAATTTGCTTAGGTCGAATATCTATAGATCCGAGACATTAACTATCTTGAACACTATACCTTTGACATTTACATTATTTATTTACTATCTGAGACATTATTCTCGATTAAAGTTTAGAGTTTTTTATGGTCCCAGACAGAAAATAATTGTAACCTTTAACGGGAAAAAAAGGCTCTCGATTACGAGTTTAGAGTTTTTCCTTTATGGTTCCTAGACAGAAATTATTTGTAATATAGAAGAAGAGCAAGGCCCTCGATTACACTAGGGTATTTATTATAGTAAATTTACCTAACCAGTGAAACAATCCATATTCATTCCCCTCACCAGGAAACACTAGATTATTTATACTAGTCAGAGCAATTTAAATTAGACATGACGGGTGGCTTGAGCAATCTAGTGTGTAGGATGTTCAACAACGCACTTAGTGTTACAAGAAAAACAAATAGCACTTTGCATACTGAATATTTCATAGTAGTACAGTTTTAAGCTGAGTAAAGAAGAAGAAGAGAGAAGAGAAGCAAGCAAGATAAAGCGACAAGTTTCTCTTTGCGTTCTTAAAGTGGTTTGCGAGAGTGTGAGAGACACCTTTTGAATAACGAATGAATGTAGTTGACGGCGAAGCCTTGAATTATCTATAGTACGGCATGATTATATAACTCAATTTTTAAAAGTAAAAAAAAAAAAAATAAATCTGCTCGGAAAATTTCAACTTTACCATGTGTGAGCATTCGAGAAAGGATAGGAATAAACTCCTTCGGGAATATGTCAATGTTTAATAATGCACGAGATATAGGAAGCAATAGTTGGAACACTGAAATGGCCAAATTCAAATAGCCACATGGATATAGCAATGTTGAATAGATCAAGGAGTTCTGAAGAGAATGGGAATTGTTCAAGAATCTCTAAAAAGAATGTATGAAAGTAAGATAAATGTTAATTCGTAAATGAAGAATGAAGTATTCCAAATTTTACAACACTATAACATACAATAATCAAAATAATATATCAAAGTTTGAAAATTCTAGGCATAAATGCAGAATTAATTATTCCATATTCTACCAGAAACATTATCACAGACAATACCCAAAAATAATATATCAAACTTTGCTTAAAATTCAGGAAGCATAAATGCAGAATTAATTATTCCACTTATTCTACCTGAGAAACATTATCACATACAATACCCAAAATAATAATAATATATCAAAAGTTTGAAAATTCCGAGGCACAAATGCAGAATTAACCAGAGGTATTCCATGTTCTACCAGAAAACATTATCACATACAATACTCTAAAATAATATATCAAAGTTTGTAAATTCTAGGCATAAATGAAGAATTAATTATTCCATATTCTACGAGAACATTATCACATACAATACCCAAAAAATAATATAATAAAGAAGTTTGAAAATTCTAGGCATAAATGAAGAATTAATTATTCCATATTCTACGTGAAACAGCCCCACGTAAGCTTTGTACCCAAAATAATATATCAAAGTTTATGATTCAAAAGATTTATAAATGAAGGTACTTAGTATTCCACACCCCAATTTTTACAACACTATAACATTCAATAATCAATAACCTTATCAAAGTTTGAAAATTCTAGCATCAAATGAATTAATTATTCCATAATTACAGCAAGAAGCAGGTAATACATACAATACCCAAAATAATATATCAAGTTTTGGCAATTCAGGTATAAAATGAAGAATGAAGTAAAAAAAAAAAAAAAATTTACAACACTATATTATATATTTCCCAATTTTCAACACCCCAATCACATACATAATACCCCAAAATAATATATCATTGAAAGATTTAGGCATAATTGAAGAATTACCATTTATTTCTACGAGAAACATTATCATACAATAACCAAAATAAATATATCGTTTGAAAATTCTGAGCATACGATGAAGAATTGGAGTATTCCATATCTCTACGAGTAGGCATTGTCACGGACAATGCTCAGAGAATAATTTATATCAAAGAGTTTGAAAATTCTGGGCATGTGAAATGCAGATTAGTCTGTTGCAAAAGTTCTGCCAAGAAAGCATGTCACAGACGAGTACTCAAAAATGACATATCAGAGTTTGAAAGATCTGGACAAAGGCTAAATGCAGGAATTGAGTTATTCCATATGTTCTGCCAAGAAAGGCAGTGTCACACTACAATGCTCCGAAAATAGCCAATGTAGAGCGGGAGTTTGAGGAGTTTCACAAGACTCAAATGCAGGGTCAATTGTTCAGCAATCTCTGCCAGAAAGCATTATCACATGCTGGCCCATCAAAATAATATGTCAGAAAGTTTGAAAATTCTAGGCATAATGGTCAGGAATTCCCTATTTACTATTCCATTTCAGAAACATTGTCACTTCAATACTCAAAATAATATATATCAAAGTTTGAAAATTTGGAAAGGCATAAATGCACTAATTATTCCATATTCTACCTGAAACATTATCACATACAATACTCAAAATAATATATCAAAGCTTTGTAAATTCCAGTTATAAATGAAGAATGAAGTGGTTCCAATTTTACAAGAAACACTATCACATTCAATAGACAAAAGCATACAAGCATATCAAGAGTTTCAACATTCTAGCCATAAACAGAAGTACAATGCCAAAAAGAAGCACTATACAGCTCAATAGATCTGGGAAAATGCCAAAAAAGCGATAAATGGGAAACTTCAAGAAGGAATTGAACAACGCACTAGAGTACTTTATGGCCCATTGGATATACAAATGTTTAAAAATCCCATGCCCACAAGACGTGGTGCTTCAAAACCATACTACAAAACACTTCGATGAAAATCAAATTCTCCAGAAAATTCCTCCTGAAACCAACATTATTCATGAGAATTTCAGGGCCCAAGTTTGGCTACCATTTTTTCTTAGCCTGAAATGGAGTTTTATTTGCTTAGCCCCTCATTTTCGGAGATGGGGATAACGTCGCGGACACCTAACCAGTACAACATCATGTTCACGATAAAAATAAAACTGGATTTAAAAAAATCTATTTTTATCCCTTTTATGAAAAAAATACTTTTTCTTTTTATTTGGAATATATACACTCATGTCCATAAATTAAGGATAATTCAGAATCACAAAGAAAATGAACTCTAAAATAAAAATTTCACCTGTAGAATTATCACACACATCTTGAAGAAGAATATGCAAATTACAGGAAACCACCAGATGGCGCGGATAGTACGTCACAATGACGAGAGTGTAAGAGAGAGGGGTATATAAGGAATGGTGGCAAAGAAGTAAATTGTTCACACAAACGCTTTAAAAGCCTTTCAGTGCAATAACCGCATAGTTATGGCACAAAAGGAAGCGGCTTTGAATGATTTTCTGCGTGGTAGAATTATCGGACGACTGGAATGTGGACGTACCCAGCTGGAAGTATCCGAGGAACTTGAATCGCCCAGAGTGTCATCTCCAGGCGTTGGCAACGATTCCAAGATGATGGTAATGTGAGTAGATGTTACAGCACAGGTCGTCCCCGAGTTACAACGCCGAACGAGGACCGGTATTTAGCAGTTACTGCCAAAAGAAACAGACGGAGCACATCATCAGACCTGTCTCGTCAGCTCTCTTCAGCTACCGGTACGACAGTTTCAAGGCAGACCCTGTACAGACGCTTAGGGCACATTGGTCTATATGCTCGTAGGCCTGTCAGATGCGTTCCACTTACCGCAACTCACTGTCGCCTGCGATTAACTTGGAGTAGAGAGCATGCATTGTGGACACCACAACAGTGGGTCTGGTGTGATGTTTTCCGTCGAGTCAGGTTTGGTTGCAGTCTGATTCTCGCTGGACTTTCATATGGAGAGCGCCAGGTACCCGTTACCACCAAGGGAACACCATTGAACGACACCGTTACGGTGGTGGAGGATGGCTCGTTTGGGGAGGAATTATTCTTGGTTCCAGAACTGACCTGCATGTACAGAGTGTAACGATGACGAGCCACATCTATCGGGATGTCATTCTGGAACAACATTTACGTTTGTTTCGGGGCGCCATGGGTGCTTTTTCTGTTTATGGATGACAACGCCCCATACTCACCGTGCAAACATTGTAGACGAATGCCTTCAATTGGAGGATATCACCCGTATGGATTGGCCAGCATAATCACCGGACTTGAATCCAATAGAGCATGTGTGGGATATGCCAGGCCGACGAATTGCAGCCCGTCAACCCCTCCCACCTGTCAACCGGAAATCCGGTGGGCATTGCTTGATGAGTGGTGTAATATTCCCGAAGGGCAGATTGATAATTTGATACTCAGCATGCCTAGGCGTTGTAAGGCCTGTATTGCATCGTCCGAGACATACACCATATTAACCATCATACTAACCATGTTATACTGTTTTTTTGTAAATAGGTTCTTTTTTAAATTTGCTCCAGATAGTAAAAATCACAATTTTATTAATTGTGTCAAATATATAGCATCTTTTGCTCTTTACCTTTTGTTTAATAAATAGACTTTACAAATAAGTCAAATTTGTTTTGCTTCTGTCTCTTTCTTTGCCTGAACTTCATTATTCTTAATTTATGGACATGAGTGTATAATTTATCAAGAACAGTTTTCAACAATTTGCAATTTCATAAAAGGTTGCATATTTTTAAAATATAGCTTTGAAATTTACCCATTATTTTCAATAATTACAATATTTCAGACATTTTTCTCAAAACAATGAACAGTTGCATCCGTGTCAACAGATAGAACAACCGACAGTCCTAATGGCTCTATTGATCGAGCACTAATTGTGTGGAAAGGTAAATATCCGTTTCAAAAGCGGAAATAGACGAATCGATTCATTGATAGGGGTGCCAGTCAGATAAATATAACGCAGAGCTGTTTTGAATGAAATAAGTTTAATAGTTAGTGTGGAATTTTTGTTCATCTGATTTTTCTTCTGATATTATGTGATTTAAATTTTTAATTATTAGGCATTAAAATTATTTTTATTGTAATTAATATTCCTCCAAAAATACCTTTTCTCTATTTTTGTGCTCTTTTTGAACCCATCCGACTTGGCTGATTGTTAATTTTCCTTTCTTTTGGTTGGGTCGAACATTTTGTTCTAAATCATTCAGTATTGGAACGGTGGGACCTGATGGTCGAGTGTCTAGGAGCTCGGTGCCAAGGTTTTTCAGGTTAATGTCCTGAAGGTGCCATGGATGTTTGTAGTGGTTTGGAATCCACTTTAAACCGTAGCCCCGATCTACTTAGGTTGTAGAGCGTTGGGTGTAGAGCTGACAACCCTACCTAATAAAAATAAACACATCGCCTGTCTCGAAATCTGCCAGCAGGCAGACGACCTTGGCCCACCATGGGGCTGTTCCGCCACTGATGATGATGATTGTTAGAACATCAATTATGTACATTATATGTACCATATTCAGCGTTAACAACGGGAAGCCTGTTACACTGCATCCGCATTCTGCCCTCCATAATATTGAAAGAACACACCGATTAATACTATGTGAGTGTTCCCACTCTCTCCTTGGACATCAAAGGAATGATTCGCCGGCCTATAAATTTATCGTGTTAGCTTTCGACAAAAAACATGAAGGCCTTTGGTTAAGCTTCAGTCGGATACCTCAGTTAGTTAATCCAATTTAATATCCACCAGATTGCAATGCCATTCAATAATTGCAATAGACTCTGCCATCCTGCGTATTTTCCCTTTTATCTACTTTACAACATCTTTTTAAAAAAACCGATTTTCTTTTATTTGGAATATATGTAATTTGGCAATACAGTTTTCAACATTTCCTAGTTCATAAAAGACATATCTTTAAAATACAGCTTTGAAATTTACCCATTAATTTCAATAATTACAATATTTCACACAATTTTTCTCAAAACAATGAACAGTTGCAGCCGTGTCAACAGAGAGAACAACTGACAGTCTTAATGGCTGTATAGATCCAGCACCAATTATGTGGAAAGGTAAACATCCGTTTCAAAAGCGGAAATAGACGAATCGATTCATTGATAGGGGTGTCAGTCAGATAAATATAACACAGAGCTTTTTCGTAAGAAATAAGTTTAATAGTTATTGTGGAATTTTTGTTCACCTAATTTTTCTTTTGATATTATGCAATTTAAAATTTTAATTATTAAACATCATAATTATTTTTATTGTAACTAATGCATCTCCCAAAAATACCTTTTTTTATTTTTATGCTCTCTTTGAATCCACCCGAATTGACTGCTTGCTGATTTTCTATTCCTTTTTGTAGGGCCGGACATTTTGTTTTAAATCATTCGCTATTGGCACAGCAGGGCCTGATGGCTTCACAACCCGGCGGTGCCATGGGTGTTTGTAGTGGCTCGGAATCCACTTTAAGCCGTGCGTCCCGATCTACTGGGCTGTAGAGATTACAACCCTACCCCATAAAAGAAACACATCTACTGTCTCGAAATCTGCCGGTAGGCAGACGGCCTTGGCCCACCATGGGGCTACTGCACCACTGATGATGATGATGATGATTGGAACAGCAGTTATGCACCATATTTAGTGTTAACCACTGATAACTTTTTATACTGCATGCCTATTTTGCCATCCATAACATTGAGAGAACACACCCCAGGTATACTAAGTGAGTGTTCATACTCTTTTCATCGACCCCAACGGAGAAATTCACCGGCTTATAAATTTATCGTATCATCTTCGACGTAAACACGAGAACCTTTGGTTAAGCGTCGCCTGGGATACCTTAGTTCGTTAATACAATTTAATATCCACCAGATTCCAATGCCATTCAGTAACTGCAACAGACTCTGCCAGCCTTTATCTTTTTTTTTCCCTTTACCTACTTTTACAATATCTTAAAAAAATTTCCCTTTTATTTGGAATATAGGTAATTTGGCAAGAACAGTTTTCAACATCATTTTTGCAATTTCATAAAAGGATGAATATTTTTAAAACACAGCTTTCAAATTTACCCATTATTTTCAATAATTACAATATTTCATACATGTTTTCTCAAAACAATGGATAATTGCATCCATGTCAACAGAGAGAACATCTCGCAGTCTTAATGGTTCTATAGATAGAGCAGTAATTGTGTAGAAAGGTAAACATCCGTTTCAAAAGCGGAAGTAGACGAATCGATTAATTGCTAGGGGTGCCAGTCAGATGAACCTGGCACAAAGCCGTTTTGAAAGAAATAAGTTTAATAGCTATAGTGGAGTTTTTCTTTTGATATTATGTAATTCAAAACTTTAATTATTAAACATTAAAATTATTTTTATTGTAGTTAATACCCCTCCCCAAATCTTTTTTTCTCTATTTTTGTGTTCTATTTGAATCCACCCGACTTGCCTGCATGCTAATTTTCCATTCTTTTGGTAGGGCTGGACAATTTGTTCTAAATCATTCGCTATTGGAATAGCAGCTATGTAGCCTATTCAGCGTTAACCACGGGAACTCTATTACTCTGCATTACTTTATCATCCATAACATTTTTTGTTACTTACGCAAGACCTAGGGATGACTGCCAACAGTCTATGACGGGCAGCCCAATGCAGTTCAGAAACACAAATAAAATAATTAAAACCTTTGCAGTATTTACAGTCAGGATAATAGTTCAAGTGGTTACCACTCATCCATACCATTGAGCGGACACACACAGGAATACTATGTGAGTGTTCAGACTCTTTTCCTGGACACCAACGGAAAGATTTGCCGGCAACGCCATTCAGTAACTACAACAGACCCTGGCGACGAACACAAACGCAGGTCACTCATCCCTTTTTAAAGTTCTCTTCCTCTCTTCTCCACCGCCGTTTCCATATTGTAGTGGTAGAATAGATCGCGCATCAAGGTTGTAAGTTTGGGGCAAACATATTCCCCACGTGACTCACCACACACCACCACTCCATTTGGCCCACCATGGGCAACAACCCCATGGTGGGCCAAAGGGGTGAGCCTAGTTGCAGATTTTGAGACAGGAGATATTTTCTTTTTACCTGGCAGGGTTGCCAGTCGTACGCACAGCCCTCTACAGTCATATGAAGCCGGTAATCGAAATCCACTTTAAACCGCAGGTATAAAGTGGATTCCGAACCACTACAAACATCCATGGCACCGCCGGATTCGAAACAGCGATATGTGGTAGAGAGCACCAGAATGCTATCGTTACATGTTTACGTATTCTAAGGGGGAGCAGAAAGCAGAAATGTTCCTGTTTTTGGTTGCTCCATCCTTAATCTTGTGAAAATGGTAGCTGTTTTTCTGACGACATTTAGTTCTGTAATCAGGTATTTAGTTTTGATCTTAGAAGGAATCTTAAGTTTAGATTTTTGCCAAGGCATTTGCACCTGCAAGGGAAGTAGGAATGGCAGTCTGATCCAGACTTGTGGCATTCAGCGCCAAAGAATCTGCAGTTTCATTCAATTCCAAATCCACATGAGCAGGGATCCACTGCAGGGTACACATTCTGTGCAAGCAGTGGATTTGTTCTAAAAGATATATAATGTTCAAGATCGTGCATGAGAAGCCTTTAAGAACCTTTAAGACATATCTTGAGTCAGTGAAGATATTCCATTCATTTGTTGTGATCGATGGAGGTAGACTCAGATAGGCCTCAAGTGCCATTTGAATGACCAGCAGTTCTGTGAAGTTTGATGCAATTTTTCCAACACCGACAGCAATTTCAATTCTTTCTAGAGCAAAATAGCTCTTGCACCTCCGTAACAAATAGTGGAGTCGGATAATCCATCAGTGTAGACCGGGGTGGCCAACTCAAATGATCTCGCTGGCCACTTTGGAAATGCATCCTAACTACGCGGGCTGTATATAAATTCATATATCCCTATATTAGATTTGGACCCTGTTCGATAGCTCACTAACACAAAAATAAACTCAAATAATATTCGACACAGACACGAAGAAATGCTAATGGACTGGATAATTAATCTCCTTTATTTCGGCAGCCATCAAGCTCGAAGATGGACTGCCACACGCAACCTTTCTCGTTGGTTACACTTATTGAACTCTTTTACTTATGCAGCCATCAAGCTCGAAGATGGACTTCCACACGACCTTTATCTTTGGTCGTAGTTGTTCAACTCTTTACACTCTTTCTCTCCCTCCTGTCACCTCACCCCCCGCCAGACACCCCCACAGATAGGATGTTTTTCTGGACATAGGGCGTTGACCTCCCTATGCAGGGGAACCTGGGTTTCGACGTAACAGACCCATAGGCATTTTTTTTTTTGAAAAATTGAAACATAGTGAGTTATTATTTTTGTGCTTACTTATAACGTACATTGCAAAGAAATATGTAACACTCAAAATGAAATATAAAAAAAATATATAAATATAAAAGAATTAAAAAAAAAAGAATGAAATCAATCGAAAATGATTATTTTATTAATGCGATATTTGCTTCTCCACTCTTTCCCTTAGCTTTTTGCAAATCGATCTCCGTTTGGATATTTGCACATCATGATGGATGTTACAGGTGAGAGTCCGTTATGTTTGAGTTAATTTCATTTTAGAAAAAAAAAAAAAAAACGATTCGCAGGTGTAAGTTGAACCAAAAGCACTAACAACTTCAACTAAGAGCCTGGTTTCTCTGTTATCAACAATCAACTGTGCGTATCTAGGGGGTGATCACTGAGGTCACTTAAAATGAAACCTAGAACCTGTTCAAAGAGTTAAAGTGAAGCATAGAATCTGTAAAGTGAAACATATAACATATTAGATGCTTCAAGATGCGCGTACACCATGAGTTCGCAGACTATAATTGAATTATTCTGCGAACTTATCCATAACAGGCAATATCTGTCCTATATTCGCAAGAATATTATTTTAAGATTAAAGTTAATTCTTTATCGTCATTTCGACAGTTCATTTTTGAATAGAGGGATGTATAAATGATGTATTTTTGAATACATTGTTTTTCACTACTTTGGTCGTTATAAAATAAATATATTTTGTAAAAGTGTGATACATCTCAAGGGCCAGTAAAATATTCAAGGCGTTCCGTGGATTGGCCACCCCTGGTGTAGACATTGATGTGATTGTGTGATGAAAGGGAATTTGTTTGATCCCTAATTCTTTTAGCTTCTCTTTTGAGTCTCTCTTGGAGAAGCGTTCAATAAGATCAAGAACTAATGTGGGGTTTTCAGGCACTGTTCTATGGAATGAAGGTTCCTCAGTAATTTCAAGTGCTTCATTCATTAGGTGGATTCTTTCTCTTATTACCCTATTAAACAATAGTGGGGAAGAGCTCTTTAACTTGACTTACGATTCCAGTTTGTGAAAGTTTGGGGGGGGAATAGGCTGCTCATCAAAGCTTTGGGCACTGTTTGTAAATTTAACTGATGGCATGTGTCTTCTTGCCTCTAACAAGTCTAAGTCGCAATCCACTTGCATTCTTAAGTTTTTTGCTGAATTTGGTTTGGTTAGTCGCTCTACGGTTATCTTGTGCACACGAGGGCTAAACAGACCGAGACCTGCAGTTTAAAGTGGATTCTGAATCCTTCACAAACGTCCATGCCACCGCCAGGATTCGAACCTGGAGCTTGTGGTACTAAAGGGCAGATCGCTAGCCAATTGGCCATCAGGCCGCCTAAGTTGTTGGTGGAGGAGACTGCACCAGGCATTCTATTTGCCGCCTTAGCCGGTACCTTATTTAGAAGGGGCCTGATGGTCGAGTAGCTAACGCTCTGGCGCTGGGTACCACAGACCTCGTTTACAAAGCCCGGCGCGGTGCCATGGATGTTTGTTCGGAATCCACTTTAAACCTCATGTCCCGGTTTTATATGAACGTAGAGCGTCTCAGAACCCATTCACACATCTTACCCACGTCATTCCCAAACTGTATAGGGGCAACTCAGCTTTAGGTACAGTGTTGTGGTGTGGTGTAGCATTAGTAGTAGTAGTACATTATTTAGCTTCTCTATAGATAAGAACAAGAGTTTATGGCTCAATTAAACTTGAATTTATATTTTAAAATAAATAAAACACGATAAAAAAAAAGCCCATGAATCTCATTCTAACAATGGATATTTTCGATTTTAGTAAAATTTAGTCTGAAACAAAAACATTTAAAAGAAAAAACGTCATAATACAAGAAAGGGATTAAAAGAATTGCGATTCTCAATTTTTCTGACTGGAATGATCTAGTTGTCATTTATTTATGACTGGAGTTCTAATAAAAATGTCATTATGGAAGGATAATAATATATAGGGCGCTGTTACGCAAGATACATCAGCTAGCCACGCGCATTATTGACAGACGTCTGTAAAACGCGAAAAAAAAAAAAGGAAAAAATGTATCACAGATTTTATTGATTAAAAGAAGTGATATAACACGTAGTTAGAAATCTGGGTATTGTTTCTGATCAAATATAAGATCAAAGAGAAACGACGGACATTTTTTTTTTTTATTTCCAATGTCAAGGCAAGTACAAGATGAATAAAAATAGTAAAAATATCAAAAATAACAAGGGAAAAAATACAAAAGAATAAATGTCCAGAAAATGCATAGATGACCGAAGTCATTGCCTTAAGAGTTCTCTCGCATGCCAGTAAAGCGCTGTTCCGAGTCGCCGTCAAGTACCGCACATCGCTGGAGGCGGTCTCTGTTCATTGGGTCTGTTGAACCACATAGGGGGCAGCCAGGATTCGAAAATATTTTAATGCGATGGAGATGTTCTGCTAGACAGTCATGGCCAGTCAGAAGTCGGAACTGGGCGACAGCATGCCGTCGCGGATTGCTGGGTATTGCTAAAAGATCTTCAGCTCTCCAACGCTTTGACTTGATCTCATCATGAATTTGAAGCTTGTGGTTTTTAGTCACTATTTGTTTGATATAAAGTTTTATAGAATGGAGGGACAGTGACGAGGATCTCGTTTGAAGTAGTTTTGAGCCTCTTTTTGCTAGACAATCTGCTTGTTCGTTCCCAAAATGCCACAGTGGCCAGGTATCCACTGAAGTACCACCCGTTTCATTTTTAAAGTCAGTTCCCGCAAATGATTTTGACACTGGGAGATTTCTTCTGATGAAGGTGGCTTGGTGGAACTAATAGCCTGAATTGCGGCTTGTGAATCAGACAAAATAACCACTCTATTGAATCTATCCTGGAAAATTAGTAAATACTTCAAAGCAATTCGGATAGCCTCCACTTCTCCATCAAAATATGTTCGATATTTCGCTGCTGAAGCATAGAAGGAGAACAAGTTTTTTCAAGGAGTCTTTTCGGACTCCTGAACCTGCAGTAATGAGATTTTCATAAAAGGAGCCATCTGTGTATACGTACAACCATTCAGATTCTGGGTATCTTGTATCAATAGTATCAAGTGTATAGACCCTCAAAACATCTATAGAGGTGTTCTTCTTATAAAATTCATCTGAAAGACTTAAATTTGTCTCAATCTGCATGTAATCAAATGGACTATAGGGCTTTTGTAACTCCTGAAAAATAGCTGGCAAATTAAGGTTCTGTCTGACATCCAGAACAAACTGAACAAAACCTTTTGAGTTTTTAAATTTCTAGTGGATGTTGGATAATTAATCTAGTAGGGATTTCCAGTTCTAATTAATTTCTCATATAGAATTAGAGCTTTTTCTTTAATGATAGTTTTAATGGGTTTATTATTTGTCAGTAACAGCATAGCATTAATAGATTTTATAGATTAAAAGAAGTGATATAACACGTAGTTAGAAATTTGGGTATTGTTTCTGATCAAATATAAGATCAAAGGGAAACGACGGACATTGATTCTAGAAAAGTTCGTTAAATAATCATAAAATGTCTACATTTTGAAAAGAGCGAATAAACAAAATTGTGTGTTAAAAAAAACAATTATTTTTATTTTTATGGGACAAGTTTATTCAGAATTTTCAGGGCATTCAAAGACGATTTGGGAAAAAAAATTTGATGGATTGTATATTTTGAGTATCTGATAATTGCTTGGAACCTGATGGCCGAGTAACTAGCGTTCTAGCGTTCGATGCCACAGGTTTCGGGTTCGAGTCTTGGCGATCCCATGAATGTTTGTAGTGGTTCGAAATCCACTTTAAACCTTAGGTCCCGATCTCATATGAGCGTTGAGGGAGGGGCTGAAAAACCTATCTCGTAAAAAGAACACATCTTCTGTCTCGAAATGTACCAGAAAGCTGACGACCTTGCCCCTCCATGGGACTGTTGCGCCACTGAGGATAGTGAATAATTGCTTAGAAAGAGAGTTGAACATTCACTGAACATATAATATTAGGTTTCCAAGAAAAAACATTCAGTTTTCCCCATGCACTTAAACATCCGAAAACAAAATTACATTTACGCCAACCCAATATTTTTAAATCTTTTTAAAACCAGAACCTCGCGTTGCACGAACACGAATGCACCATCATGTGAGTAAGTTACTACTGCCTTCCGGGATTCATTTCAGCGAAAAAACTGTCCCACATTTACGTATTGTTTGAGACTGGGATGCACACAGCACGATTCATTCATCATGTGTCATTTATTTTAATACTTTAAAAAGTCACATGAACGGTAATTTTTTACAAAATATTTTCAGATTTTGACAGCACTAAAACTTGCAACGAGCTTCAGTTCTGTTATAGCAGCCTGATGGCCCATTGGCTCTGAGCCTGGCCCGATCTGGTCTTTGGTACCACATGCTTCATATTCGAATCCTGGTGATGCGTGGATGTTTGGAAGTGGTTCGTGACCCAAAAGATAAATATTGATAGAAATTTGAATATTAGAAAAATTTCTAATTTATTGCAAATTAAGTGAAAATATATATATATATATATAAGGGTATTTCAACATTCATATGACAAACTTCGAGGGTGGTACAGCTTACTGAAATATACATTTTTTGTAGAGGAATATAGGATCGAAAGTAACGTATTGAAGTATATGAACACAATTTCAAACGAACTGATACAGCAGATCAATACAGAAATCAAAAGAGAACTGATGAGATGGATTAGAAACACGATTCTTTTCCACAACGGTATTTATATACACACCGGTATTTATCAAAGTGCATCATCGCATTCAGTCCCCAAAGCTGCAGCAACGAAACTGAATATCATTAGGCGAACAACGGCTATAATTACATTGGCAGATAAAAATAAATTAATAGTTTACAAACACTAAAAAAACGCTCTTTTAGAGTGAATCAAACTAAAAAGTAAAAAATAATTGTTGACATCAGAATAAAATGACTGACGAGAAAATGAATGTCACTGTTCTAAAAGCGTGGGGTGCTTTGTATGACGTTTTTTAAACTAACTCTGCATTTCGGAATGGAACGAGTGAAAAATTATAACGATTGATATAGAGCACCCCACGCTTTTAGAACAGTGACATTCATTTTATTTTTATTCTGATGTTAACAATTTTTTTTACTTTTAGTTTGATTAACTCTAAAAGCGTGTTTTTTAGTGTTTTTAAACTATAATATTTAAATGAGATCCCGGTACGGAGGACTGGTTCTCACAATAATTGAATTGTGAAAACAAAGGCTAAATGCGAATAGGTCGAGCCAGCCAGGATTCGAACAGGGAATCTCCTGATCCATGGTCAGGCGCGCTATCCGTTGTGCCACTGTCCCACGTAGGTTTGAATGTCTTAGGTACTTTCATTCTACACGGGTTAAATTGCTCTTCATAAGTTAAAATAAAATCACTCATCCTGGCGGCCCTAATCATGATGAGATAATAAACTTATCAAAATATTTTAGTGTCGTCGGTCCTTGATAAGTCTACAACTTTTAAATTAAATCAGATCGCTTAAAAATAGGTCCAAAATCGAGCCCAAAGAGTCAGTTACGAACAAACATACAGGTGAAACTAATAAAAGAGTATTAAAAAAGAACCCAAAAATATTATGCAAAATATACATCAGAAAGCTGTGAAACAGCAAAAAATTTAGTAAAACCCATAAGTATTTACAGGTAAAAAATAAAAATAAATGAATTATAACATCTTAACGATTGCGTTTTAAAGAAATACGTATCCTCAAGATATTTTAAACCACGCTATTTCCGCTCCCACCACACATTATATATATATATATATATATATACACTCAAGAGCAAAACATTATGACCCCCCCCAAATTTTGCAATGAACTCGCCTGGATGACGTGGAAGGCACGTGATCAGGTGGAAGTGGTATTTAACTGGTATTAAGTGGTGGTATTAATCCCTGCCACGGCGTTGAAGCTGTGTTCCGCGCCAAAGGTGGACCAACTCGTTATTGACAGGTGGTCATAATATTTTGGCTCTTGAGTGTATATATATATATATATAGATGGTTTGGTTTGTCGCTCTACGGTCATTCTTTTGCACTCTTTTTCAGGTCAATTGGATCGGGACCTACAGTTTATCCTGGATATCGAACCACTTACAAACAACCATGCCACCATCGGGACTCGAGTTCGAAACCTGTGGTACCTAGCGCCAGAGCGCTAGCCACTTTGCCATCAGGGGCCCGAAATACTTCTACTAAAAACATTGGCTGTAGATATGCTGACACAAACCCACAATCGGCCACGACTCTCCATATCATTGAAAGCAGTGCATGTGCATCGCATGTCGCTGACGGATCTGCCTCTTCCTGCACGCATGTCACAAAGAGACAAGAACGGAACACACCCTTATTAAACACCCCTTATTTTTAAAAAGTCAAATCTTTACGATAAATATTTCACATTGAATACGTTGATTCAGGATTGCTGTTCTTTACTACAATACTCTTTTCAGAAATGCATTAACAAAAGTTTGTTTCATAATCAACACCCTATCTGTTTTCATCAGTCTGGTTTAAGTTTATGGCATTTTTATAACTTATGTTCGCTTTATTTATTTAAAAAAATCTTTTCAAATTTTCAATGTACTACTGTGCCCAAAAAGTAAGACCCATTATTTTTTTCAAAAACTCTTTATTTATTCTTCCAAATTTATTTCATCGCCTTCAAAGTAATCCCCTCCGGACACAATGCACTTATGCCAACTTTTCCAATCTTGAATGCACGATAAAAAGTCATCGGCAGGGATGGCCTTCAAAGCGCGCGGCGACTCACGTTGAATCTCTAGGGAGTAGCCAGGACTTCTGGCTGCACTTTAGGGAATAGCCAGAGGTCGCACGGTGTGAATACGTGGTACGATATGAGTTTCATTTTTGGCGAAAAAGTCACGAAGAATCAATGCAGAGTGAGCTGGCGCATTCAGTGTTTTCGGTACCCGTCGAGGTTTGACGCGTTTGAGGCCCAAAATGGAATGGAACGATCCTTTTGAAATTCCAACATCATCAGAAAGGTCTCTAATTGTAAATCGAATTTAATTTTTTGGACGTGAGCTTCGTCGGTTGAGGTTGGTGGTCGACCAGAGTTCTCTTCGTCTTCAACGTGAGCCTTCTTTGAACTGTTTATACCACTTGTAAACATTTCTTTCCGATATAGGAATGCTCACCGAATGCCTTCTGCAACATTCTGTACGTTTCCGCCAACAAAATGGAATGCAAGTTCTTTGCTCAATGAATTCGGACATTTCAAAAATCGCCGGAATCACTTTTAGCAGATCACAGAGCCAAGCGTAACGTGGCTGATGACTCCATACAACCCCTGTAAATTTGTTGCGAACAACATATATTCACTGTAAATTGACTGCGGGTCGTATATATTCATTATAAATTGGCTACGAGCCGCATGATTAAAAAAATCGAATCATATGACATTTATATACTTTAATTTTTTAACTAAATTGATAAATAAATAACAAATAATAAAATTTTATTTGTAATAATATATTTATAAAGTGTTTTAATATATGGTTCGAACAAAACACAAAAGTAATTCATAAAATGGTTTTTAGTATGTCTCAATTTTTCTATATTTATTTCTTTAAATATTAATTCACAAATACGTATTGATCCAAACAGGCATGCTCATTTTAATTGGTATTGTTTACCAAAATTCATGCGTTTGTTGATTGTCGTTTTAAAATTAAACATGTTTTTGCCAATAAATTATGTAAATATGGATCCGACATCCAGACTAGCACGTTACGAACAGAGGTTATCACCTTCTAGTCTGTAACAAAATAGAAAACATTTTTCTAAAATTGAATTGTTTGCGGGTTTGCATTTTTAAAATTTTTTTATGCATTTTACCAATTTGTTTGTTGAACTAACATTGGATCCTGTTCCCCGTTTTAAATATTCATAAGAAATCAATTCCAAATCAATTTAACAATTTAAACTAAAATATTATTAATGCACACATGATGTACGACCGTGCCCAAAAGTAAGACCAATTAATTTTTTTTTCAAAAACTTTTTATTTATTCTTCCAAATTTATTTTAATTGCCTTCAAAGTAATCCCTTCCGGACTCAATATGCACTTATGCCAACTTTTTTTCCAATCCTCAATGCATGCTAAAAAGTCATCGTCAGGGATGGCTTTCAAAGGGTGCGGCGATTCACGTTGAATCTCTTCAGTCGATTCAAAACGGTCTCCCCGGAGTGGTCTTTTGAGTTTAGGGAATAGCCAGATGTCGCACGGTGTGAATACGGCGGTTGTGGAACGATATGGATTTCATATTTGGCGAAACACTCATGAAGAATCAATACCGTGTGAGCTGGCACATTCAGTGTTTTCGGTACCAATCGAGATTTGAAGCGTTTGAGGCCCAAAACAACTTTTAAAATGGAATTTTGAAATTCGTTCATCATCAGCAAGGTTTCTAATAGTAAATCCGCAAACAAAATTGAATGCAAGTTCTTTGCTCAATGAATTCGGACATTTCAAAAATCGCCGGAATCAGCTTTAGCGTCTCAAGAAGCCAATCGTGACTCAAACACTCATGAATATTTTGACGTCCAATTTCACACAGATGTCAAGGACAGTGCCAGCCACCTAAAAAAAAAAATTGAAATTCCATAAACCCCGGGAATTTTAAATGGGTCTTACTTTTGGACACAGTAGTATGTTTGGGGGTGCATTTTTTTACTTTTTTATGCTTTTTACCAATTTGTTTGTTGTACCAAAATTGATTCCTGTTCGACGTTTTAAATTTTCATAAGAAATTTAAAAAATTTCAAAACAATTTAACAATTTTAATTTAAAATATTATTAATGTGCACGTGATAATGCAAGATGTAGTATATACATTTCTGCTCTTTTTATTCGTTATAAAGTAAAAGGCTTTTCATGTTATCCTTGCTAAAAACGTATTTTATTAAAAAAATATTTTTGTTATTACAAACTTGATTTCTGTGAACTATTTTTTTTTTCGTGCGTTTCCGATTACAAATACGAATAAATTATTGGAAAAATTGCAGCAATTCCGAACTATTCACTCGAAGGTTGTTTTTTATTATTATTCCAAAGAGAAACTTAATCCTTTGCGGATGAAATTCTTATCGCGTTCGATTTCTTTCTTCTCGGAAACGGAAGTTTTTTTTATAGACAGAACGAGCAATACTTCTCAATAACCAGAGAAGGATTTCGGAAATTGTTCTGGATTAGATGTTTTTTTTTTTTTTTTCTTTCTAATGCAGCTGGCAAACACATAGACAGCTTGGTCTTGTATGCCTTAAGGCAAGCGCTGCACAGACGTACTCACTTTTGCATTATCCAGGGGCGCGTGTAACTTGAAGACAAGCCACGGACGCGGAGTAACAATGCCCCCGCAACACTCTACGATCCTATTAGACAGGGACCTACAGTTTAAAGTGGATTCCGAACCACTACAGACATCCATGGCACCGCCGGGACTCGAACCCGAAACCTGTGGTACCGAGCGCCAGAGCGCTAGCCACTCGGCCATTTAGGCCCTCTGGATTAGATGTTGATGAAGGATCTGCATCAAAATAAATAGTTAAATATTAGAGAGTTTTTGCATAACGTTTTTTGTATCGCCCGATATTTTTTTCTCCCTAGCGCATGCCCATAGGAATAGTTTAGTAGTGCAGTATTACAGATAAGCATGCTCAATAGGTACAATGTTTCCTATGAGCTTGCGCGCTAGGAAGAAAAATATCGGACGATAAAAAAACGTTATGCAAAAACTCTCTATTAATTAATTAAAGGACTGTAAAATTTTTAAAGGGGGTCTGATGTCCGAGTGACTAGCGCTCTGTTCCCCAGGTTTCGGGTTTAAGTCTAGCGGAGCTATGGATGCCTGTAGTGGTTTGGAATCCACTTTAAAACCTTTGGTCACGGTCTAATATGAATGTAGAGTGTAGGGTTGACAATCCTATCCTGTAAAAGAAATACCGTCTCGAAATCTGCTAGTGTGCAGACGGCCTTTGCCCACCATGGAGCTGTTGCAATGCCAATTAAGAAAAAGAATAAAGTAATACTACTACTACTACTAAATATTATAAATATTTACCCTACCCTGTGAAAAGAACTCCCCCTGTCTCGAAATCGGCCAGTAAGCAGGCGGTCGTGGCCCCACCGTGGGGCTGTTGCATCACTGAAGAAGAAAAAGGGTTTAAATTTCCCAATACATATTTTTTGGGGTCTTTGGTACTCTGTGCCTTAGGTTTCGGGTTTGAGTCTCGGCGGTGCCATGGATGTTTGGAGTGGTTTGGAATCCACTTTAAACCATAGGTCCCAGTCTAATAGGACTGTAGAGCGTTGGGCGTATGACTGACAACCCTACCTCTTAAAAAGAAAAACATCTCCAGTCTCGAAATCTGTCAGAAGGCAGACAGCCTTGGTCCCTACCATGTGGCTGTTGCGCCACTGAAGATAATGACGACAGTTCTTAAAATTACAGCCATAACACTAATTTCGGTAACTCTAACGAAAGATTTCGTTACAATATCCATTCTTATCTTATTATACTAAATTGTATAGTACTACTTTTGTCCCATAATAGTAGTGCCAAGTGAATATTTAAACGGAAATGATTGGTGAATGTGCTGTAAGTTATGTTGTAGCTCAAATTTACAAAGTTTATCATCAATATCAGTATTCCACGATGTCTGTCATTTGTTTTCACGCATATCTTTCAATTTTTAGGTTAATCTAAATAGGACGAATTATGACTGATTTTTTCTAAATTCACCGGTTTATCGAAATCAGTTGCTTTATTTCAGTTTAATATCAAACCAAATATAATAAAAAGCAAATACATACGATAAAAATAATAAAAGCAAATATATTAGGCTGTATTTCAAATTTAATTAAAAACTTTTTGATCATTTAAAATGAAAAAATATAGAATACATTAACAAGAATGCTCAAACACGATCGTTTCAAATTTCAAGCGTAAAAAATTAAGAATAATATTATCCAGAAAAATAAGCTAAATTAAAATCAGACGACTTTTTATATTATTGCTAAATTTATGAACGATTGAAAATTTGAACAAGATATATATAGGGAGGGAGTGTGATCTAATAGAAGGAATTGAGAAAAAGATTTTTTTCTCTAATGCAGCTGGCAAACACTTAAACAGTTGTCTTGGATGCCTTAAAGTAGACGCTGCACAGATGTTACTCACTTAGCCTTACCCAGGGGGCGCGTGTCACTTAAAGATAAGCCACGGACGCGGAGTAACACTACCCTCCGCAACGCTCTACGATCCTGTTAGACCGGGACCTACGGTCTATTTCAAAAATAAGAAGGAAAAAAAAAGAAAGAGATGCGATTGTCCAGTTCTTGATGGTGGCCTGGTGGCCAATTAACTACCGCTCTGGCCTTTGTTACCACAGGCTGCTGGAAGACTGGAAGGGGTATGGATGCTTGTTAATGGTTCAGAATCGGGGCCTAAATGGCAGAGTGTCTGGCGTTCGGTGCCACAAGTTTCGTGTTCGAGTCTCGGTGGTGCCATAGATGTTTGTAGTGGTTCGAGATACACTTTAAATCGTATGTATCGTTCTAATTAGACTACTACTACCACCACATCTCATTACTTTGCCTAGAGCTGAGTTGCTCCTCTACAGTTTATAAATGATGCGAGTGAGAAGAAGTGTGATTAGATTCTGTAGCGCTCTACGGTTCTATGAGACCGGGACCTAAGGCTTAAAGTGAATTCCAAACCCCTACAAACATCCATGACACCGCCGAGACTCGAACACGAAACTTGTGGTACCCAGCGCCAGACACTGCTAGCCATTCGGCCATTCAAGAGTCGTAGAGTCATAGCTATTCTATTTCGAATAAAACTATACCAAAAAACGTTTTTAAATAGTTTTTATTCTATTTTGACAAAAAAAAAAACAAAAAATACAGAACAAAATCTAAAAACAAATATGAAACAAAATCAAAAAGCTGTTTATCCAGGATAGTTAAGCATTACAATGTATAGAGGAAACGCGAATTTTTAAATTTGGAAATAATTTTAATTAATAGTTAATGTTTGCTTATTTTAATAGTTGGTAAGTTGAAACTGTGAAGCCTTGAATTGCATGAGTTCTGGCGTTCGTTGGAACTGGATGTTTGTAGCCTTGACTTATATGACTGCTGCATTGACTAAGAAAACCCTACCCCGTTAAAAGAAAACATTCCATTTTTGGAATCTTCCAATAGTTCTTTTTGTGGCAAAAATAATCGAATATTTTTCAAAAATAATCTTTTCATAAAAAAAAATAGCAATTGAATTTTAGAAAATTGTTTTCTGTTACAAATAAATTAAATTTATTTGAACTATTGCTAAATTAATTAGCATAATTAAAATAATTAGTTTTTCATCGTCAAAAAACCGGCTCCGGAAAAGACATTGGGACTGAAAACGAGAAAAAAAAAAAAAGTGGTCGAAAAACACTCTACGAAATAACGCCTTACTTCGAGAAAAAAAGTTTAAAAAAATTTCCGCCTGAGCACTGTAAAACTTTCTGCAGCTTATTTTGAAGAAGTTAATTACTCAGTTTTTCTTCAAAAACCGTCCGACGAGTGACACGCTCTGCTGAGTTACACGGCCGTTTCGTCAGAAGAAAGTAAGCAAAAAGTAAGAAGCGTCCACGAAATGGCTGTTAAAAAAATCCCTTATCTTACAGGAAGTACACCCTATTCATAGTCGACATACTATTGTGTTTAAAAAGTAAAACCCATTTTCAATTTAAAATTGCCGGGGCTTATGGAATTTCAATTCTTGTTTAGGTTGCTGGCACTGCCCTCGACATCTGTGTGAAATTTCACGTCAAAATATTCATCAGTGTTCGAGTTACGCTCCGTTACGTTTACATGGTGTGGTGCTTTATGAATTCCTTCCTCCGGGACAAACTGTCAACAATGAATATTAGCTCACAATGCATTGATTCTAAGTGACTTTTTCGCCAAAAATGAAACCCATATCGTTCCAAAGCCACCGTATTCACACCGTGCGACTTCTGGCTATTCCCTAAACTCAACAGACCACTCCGGGAACACCGTTTTGAGTCGATTGAAGAGATCCAACGTGAATCGGCGCGCGCTTTGAATACCATCCCTGCCGATAACTTTTCAGCAAGCATTGAGTATTGGAAAAAAGTTGGCATAAGTGCTAAAGGTTAAGTAGTAGGTTTTGGTCTAATAGGATCGTAGAGCGTTGCGGGGGTATTGCCACTCCGCTTCCGTAGCTTATCTTCAAGCTACACGCACCTCCCCGGGTAGTGCTAAATGAGTAACTTACACTACCCGCGTAGTAGCGCTGCCTTAATGCATAAAAGACGACTAACTGTTTGCAAGCTGCATTAGAAAAATAATATTTTAAGGCCCCATTCGTAGCTTAGTGCCAACGTAAGCCGCTGGCGAGCATGAGGACTGACGTTTCATCCGTTGACAACTTTCTCGTAGACACTGTTTCAAGAAACGAGGAGACTTATGGCGTTTGTGATGTTCAGCGACTTGCCTCGTGAGTCGGACTCTGGTGGTAGTTTTTACGAGTTCTCTCTTATACGATATGCACATGCGGGGTAGTTCTACCTAAAAATCCTCCCGGAAGACCTACAGACTTTCACCCGGACAGATAGTAAATTTTGCGCATCTTGCGCGAAGCTGAATATTGGGGTTTCGACTTAGCAGTGAAATATCTGTACCTCAAGTATCTCAACCCAACCCCAACCAGTTTTAATCTGGTAGCCCATACTTCACATTCAGCTCTATCTTATTTAGAACACTATAAACATTTCAATACTTGTGAAAATGTAATCTATTTATATTACATATGTTTCATATGTTAAATAAATAAGCATTATTTACGGAACAAAAATGAAAGTGTGTTTTAACAAATAATTTACATATTAATGTTAATATTTCTTCTTCATTGGCGCAGCAGCCCTAAGAAAGGCCAAAAAGCCGTCTGCCTATTGGCAGATTTCGAGACAGGAGATGTTTTCTTTTTAAGTGGTAGGATTGTCAACTCTGCGTTCAACTGTAATATTAGACCATGACCTACGGTTTAAAGTGAATTTCGAACCATTACAAACATCCATAGCACAGCCGGGAATCAAACCCGAAACATGTGACAAGCAGCGTCAGAGAGCTAGTCACCCGGCCATCAGGTCCCACAATCTTCGGTAACCATATAAAAATATCCACATCAAGAACATCACATAGATATTTAATTTATTCTGTTATGGCAACGACTAGCGCTCTGGCACTCGGTGCCGCAGGTTTCGGGTTCGAGTCCCGACGGTGTCATGGATGTTTGTACTTATTCAGAACTCACTTGAAACCGTAGGTCCCGGTCAAATATGACTGTACAGCGTTGGGCGTAGGGCTGTCTCAGTAAAAAAAAATTGCCTCTCGAAAACTGCCAATAGGCCAACAGTCTTGGCCCACCATGGGGCTGTTATGTCGATGATGATGATGATGATGATATGGCAAAGGAAGTAAAATTTGAATTTATTAATGAAAATACTTCTGATTATAAAAAAAGTGTATTTATTAAAAAAAAACGTATTAAAAGGTTACCACAATAACAAAAGTTTACAATTTTCAGTTAAAAAAAAAAAAAAAAAACTGTACTTATAAGTGTTAAAATTTTTAAATAAAAAAAATAATAAGAATGAAAGATTAATTTTTGATCGTAAATATTTTTGCTGTCAGCAAAAAATATTTCTATTCGAAGATATAAAGATATACAGACAGTGACGAGGACAAATATAATTTTCTTTTTTTTTTTTTCTAATAAAAGAGATATATTTTCATTAGATATCACTATTTTCTGCAAAATGTAAATCAAAATGTTCTTGGAACCTTTCCAATAGTGTGGCTCCCAAAACCGCGCCAAAAATTTTAAATTTTTGCTTCGAATTGTATCAATCATCATGACTTTTCACATTGTGATCGGTGGTGATTCATGGGAACACACCGATTTCTCTGTTGTACTTAATCTTCGCAATACTTTTCCCCCCATGTTAAAAAAACTGTTTTGGGTATTAGTTTTATTTCAAGAAGCGATAAAGTCACCTGCCTTTTTCAAGGTCATTAAACTGGTAAATTCGTAAAAGATTTGATCCGAGAGAAAAAAAAAAGTTGAATAAAACAGGTGCAATTTTTGAATATTTAAAAATTATTGTTTACATTAGGGATGGCCAACCCGCGGTCCACTTTGAACATTTTCCGGCCCGTGAGATGTATCACACTTTTACAAAATATATTTATTTTATAATCTCAAAGTAGTGAAAATCAATGTATTAAAAATACATTGTGTGTGCATCCCTATATTGAAAAAAATGAACTGTCAAAAATTATGAGAAAGAATGATTTTAAAATATTATTCTTACGAATATAGGACAGATAGTGTCTGTTTTATTGATGTGTTTACAGTTGTGAGTTTACAATTCTGAATAATTAAATTATATTCTGCGAATTCATGATGAGTGGAGAAACAAATATCGCACTCGTAAAATAAATATTTTTTTAATGATTTCATTATTTTTTTTTATTTCGTTTATGTTTATATATTTTTTATTTTCATTTTGAGTGTTATATACTTCTTTACAATGTGCGTTTGGTATCATTATTACTATATTATCTATGTTGACATGTAAGAATAATTGTAAACGCAAAAATAACAACTCATTATGCTTCCATTTTTCGCTCCCAAAAAATGTCTATAGTGTATCTAAATCTAATAGGGAGATATATAATGTTATATGCGGCCTGCAGAGTTAGGATGCATTTTCAAATTGGCCGGCAAGATCATTTGGGTTGGCCACCCCTGGTTTATATATAGGTCAAATTCGAATGCTTTTGTAAGTATAAAATGGAAAAGTAAAGTTTCAAAATTTGATGAATGTTTTCCATAATTGCATTTTTTTTTTTATCAGTTTGCTGTTATTAGTTTTAACCTATTTGTTTAAACTTTCTTTTGAAACGGGACCAAATTAAAATTATAAAATTAAATTCAAAATAATTAAATACAGAAAATAAAATCTTAATTATAATTCTCCTAGTAAAACAAGAAATAGAAAAATCAAATTTTACCATAAAATGTGAAATAAAATATAATCACAGAAATAAATAATCCACTTAATCAAAAATGCCTCATTTTAATTTAAGTTTAATTTAATAAAATTAGAGTTCCGAAATGACAATATTATATTCAAAACTTATATAAAATAAAAAAAACCCTCAAAGATAATGACGTAATTTGAAAAGATGCTCTGATGATACTCTGATACTGAATGAATATTTGGACCAGAAATGAAAAATAAGTAAAAAGTTTTAAATAGCGAAGCATTTAAAATTGTATTTCAGCATATTTGTTTTCGTTTTAAAAATTACAAAACTTTTAAATGATAAGAAATTCTTCAAATTTTGATTTATCGAAACATATTTTCAGAATCTAATTCGTATTATAAATTATGTAGTTTATAATACGAAGAGATTCTTAGAAACTTCATACGAATACGCAGTTTATATTACGAATAGACTCTTAGAAACTTATATGAATCATTTATAATACAAATAGATTTTTAACAACTTATACGAATCGTTTATAATACGAATAGATTCTTAGTAACTTATTTGAATTGTTTATAATACGAATAGATTCTTCGTAACTTATACGAAATAATAATACTGGATTATTCGTAACGAATAGTTTATAATACGAATAGATTCTTAGTAACTTATACGAATCGTTTATATTACGAATAGATTCTTAGTAATTTATACAGAATAGTTTATAACACTTTATTATAAAGTATATAATAATAATTTTTTATTATATGAATTTTATTAGAAATATGTAAAAAAAAACATAGATATAGCAGAAATTTAAAAAAATCGTATAAGTAAGAAAAAAAATAACTAAAATTAATTACATACAAATTGAAAATTAGCATTTTATATTTATTTTTATATTATTAGCATTTATTTATATATCATTAGCATTATTTGTATATTATTAGCATTTCTTATTTATTTGAAATATTACGAAAAAATTAAATAACTAATTTCAAAACAGAATTTTGAAAGATTCTTTTACACTTCAAATAAAAGGTATTATCCTTTTCACTAAATGGTTTGAGATCATCAATTAGAAACATTATTTAAAATGAAAATATAATAATAATAATAATAATAGTAAAGTACCCGTCTCCAAAAACTTTTTTTGGTTTTGGAAAACAACATGATTAAAAATCTTTACATACAAATAAAAAAGATCAGAAGGAAAAATAGCAAAGGATAAACTTTTATTGCATAATAAGCACAATCGATAGTTAAATACAAAATAGTCTGATGTTGTCATGCGCATATATCTGCGCGTGTTTTCAATAAATGTGACATTTAGTGATTTATCACATAACTGTTTAAATAACCTTTTTTGGATTTCAACCTATACCCCTTTTATATCAACTTATCTAAAATTCTAAATAAAAATCACAACATGAATTTAACAAATTTAAAAACACACAAACAATTTATACCATTTATTTTAATATGTAAAAATAAATGTAAAATGTGTGTTGTTATATGTAAAAATAAATGTAAACATGTGTGTTAAAATATGTAAAAATATGAGTTATATGTAAAAATAAATGTAAAAATGTGCGTTAAAATATGTAAAAATGTGGGTTATATGTAAAAATAAATGCAAAAGTGCGTGTTAAAATGTCAAAATAAATGCAAAAATGTGTGTTAAAATATGTAAAAATAAATGCAAAAATGTAAAAAGTTTGTTAAAATATCTAGAAATAAATGCAAAAATGTAAAAATGTGTGTTAAAATATGTCAAATGCAAAATTTTTGTGTTAAAATATGTCAAAATAAATGCAAAAATGTAAAATGTGCGTTAAAATATTTAAAAAATAAATGCAAAAATGTAAATGTGTTAAAATATTTAAAAATAAATGCAAAAATGTGTGTTAAAATACGTCAAAATAAATGCAAAATTTAAAAAATGTATGTTAAAATATCTAAAAATAAATGTAAAATGTGCGTTAAAATATTTAAAAATAAATGCAAAAATGTGTGTTAAAATATGTCAAAATAAATGCAAAATGTAAAAATGTATGTTAAAATATCTAAAAATAAATGTAAAAATGTGCGTTAAAATATTTAAAAATAAACGCAAAAATATAAAAATGTGTGTTAAAATATGTAAAAATAAATTTCAAATGCATAAAATAATAACATAAAAACTTACCAAACACAAACTATCACACAAGAACCTACAAGAACGGTTAAACCTCCGAAGAACAGCGCGAAGTTCATAGCGAAGCAGATCCAGAAAACGATATTCTCACTAAATTATTTCTAACAGGGCTGGCAACACCATTATGTCACAGGACGACGAGCACCGGAACGATTTATACGAAACCGCAAAGAACTTTAGAACACCAGAAACGTGCGATGAAAACCCCACATCGCTCAACATGACCATCAAGCAGAAAACGAAATGACAAACTAGAATTTAACTCTTCTCAGGAAAAAGAGAGAAAATAAAAAAAAGAACTCTAAAAATATGACGTCACCTAGAGATTCTAGTTCTAGGAACATTTTACTACCGGAACAATTTTGTTCGGTATTACCTACATCATAAAAATAAAAAAGAATCGTAGTATTTTTACTTTACCTTCTTTTCAATGCTGAAAGTTACTCACATTCTAAATTTCTTTTCGGCCATTTTTAAAAACTGCAAACGATTATACACGGTTGCCATTTTGCCTTAATGAAAAATTGTTCGTTGTTTTTAATGGATTATTAGATTCGTTTTCGTTTTAGTTCGGTGAAGTTGAGTAAAACCGCAGCTACACTTGAATAAATTTGATTAAAATATTCTAAAGTAAGTTATACGCGGAAAGAATACTTATCGCCCAAAAATCTTAGAAGCGATAAAAATCCTTTTTCTTTATTTTTTCCTTTCATTGTTTCAAATGAAATAATTTGTAAAATTCGAATGAAATACTTTTATAAATAATCTCTTATAAGGTACTAAGTGCTTAGTTTAAAATTTAATGAGCAAAATTTAAACGCTTATATATAAATGTGGCCTTAGTGATATGAATTATACTGAGAATTCGAGAATTAAGTTTCAAAATGATTGCAATACAATAGTATTGATGCAAAGTTAAATTTGCCAATACAATTCTAATGAAATACTTTTATAAATAACCTCTTACACCGTATTTACAATGTTCTAAAATAAAAATGGCGAGGTACTAAGTTCTTAGTTTAAAATTTAATGAGCAAATTTTAAACTGTTATATATCAATATGGCCTTAGTGATAGCTATACTGAGAATTGAGGAATTAAGTTTCAAAATGATTGCAATACAATAATATTGATCTAAGCATAAATTTGGGCTATATAATTAGAATGAAATATTTTTATAAATAATCTTTTATATTGTATTTACAATGTTCTAAAATAAAAAAGTAATGAGGTACTAAGAGCTTAGTTTAAAATTTAATGAGCAAAATTTAAAAGGTTGTGTATAAAT
>BPLR01011732.1:0-57144 GCA_021605095.1 Caerostris extrusa | reverse complement strand
CATATCAGCCATCTTAGTAAGCTTTAGCCCCAGCAGCTAAATATTTCACCAACCTGTTTTAAAAATATATTACTATTTATCAATAAATATGGCTAAGCATTGAACCAAAGACAGATATAAAAAAAAAAAAAAAAAAAATGTACATTACAGAGAATCAATATATGCATACAAATGATGAATTAAACACTTAAATATAAAGGGAAAATAATTTAAAAGCTCTTTATTTTATCATAGCTATCAATGTAAAGTATCAATAAATTCAAAAAAAAAAAAAAAAAAAGGTTTTCTTTAAGGAATTGAAGTAAAATAACTATAAAAAAAATACTACTTAATGATGATTGAAAGACAACAACAACCAAAAAAAAAAAAAAAAAAAAATTAATCATATATATATGTCATATATTGAAGTGATCATCTAAGTAAAAGTTATGAAGAAGTATTTGAGAACAAAAAATATCTGGTAATTGAACAATCAATTTGTTCAACTTTTTTTTTTTTGCCCAATAATTTTTGATGTCTTAAACATTTACTTTACACTTTCAGTGAATATTTTGTTTTTTTAATTAGAAATTTTAAAAAAAAGATAATTATAAATTAACACACATAGTTTTTGTTGAGATGCAACAAATTGTATCATACCAATATACAACATGAAATAATGCAAGAGTAAGCTATTTATATCACAAATAGTAAATAAATCAGAATCATGAAAGAATTTTCATATAATTGTCTTGGAAAAAAAGTAAAGTTGAAATTTTTTTTTTTGCAATTACTTATCTACATAATTGCACTCCTTCTCTGATGATAAAGCATTTTCCATTTTAGGGTTTGATTTCACTAAGTAAAATATTAATGTAAAATCCTAAAAAAAAAAATTGGAAACCTTTTGGTTAGTAGAGTGCCATATTTGAGCACAAAAGTATCATACGTTTAAAAATTGTTTTCAATCTTCTGAACTCAACAATAACATTCATGGAAGCATTAATTCTCTTTAATAAGTACATGCATATAACGTTTCGACAACATTAGCTGTTTTTAAATCAAATTGATATTTTAAGCCAATAACAGGTTAAATTTTTTCAAATAAACTAATTTTTATTTGAAATGAAAATTTTTTATTTATTTTTGTTTGTTTATTTTTTATTTATTTTATTTTATTTTTTACTTCCATAAAATTCATTCACTTGGAATACTAGTTTGAAACTAAATTAAATTTAAGAAATATATATATTTTATTTTTTTTCCCCTCATCTGCTGAATTCCAATTTGTTAAACATGTTAAAGGCATAAAGGAAAAGATATGAATGATAAAACAGCTAAATTATAATTTTGAATAAATTTGAAAATAGAAAATTTGCATAACTGCATTGAATTTTTTCCACATTTTTTGTTACTACAGGAAACTTAGATAGATATTGAAGACTGAAAATTAATCAACAACTTATGATTGAAATGCATTAGAGATAAAAACATAAATAACCAATAATTTCCAAATTCTATTCCTTTAACATTTCAAAGAAATAATCATGCATTTTCATACAAATTCACCAAGCTCTTTTTGTGTTTTCATGGTTTGTAAAAAAAAAATGGTGATCAAGAAATAAAGAAACAATGCACACAAAAACAAAAATTTAAGAAATAGAGAAACACTTCACAAGAAATGTTAATAATTGCATTTAAACTCCACAATAGAATTCAATTTCCTAGAAAAAGTTGATATTCGATAAAAGCTTCAAAAGTGCATTTGTTTCAAAATGTTAAAAAAATGAGTAAATTACTTAAAATTGTTATATTCATTAAAAAGTTATTGACTCTTATGCTTTGCAATGAAATTGAGTATTTGAATTGTACTTCATAAACATCGTGATTTTTAAAATAAAGAACATAATTCACTAAATTCAGATGTTTTTCAGAGGCCTTTACAAACTTCTTAACAGAAGTTGATTCACCTTAAAACACCACCTCACTAGTGCTACTGTTTTTAAAGGAACATTAAAAGAAATTCGAAAATGATTTATTAGACTATGTTTCTTCCTATCCTGCTGTTTCTTTCCTTGAAGCTCAAAAATTCCAAAGATTTGAAAAAAAAAGCTTCTAAATTAGCTATTTTAATAATTTATTTAAATCAATTTTGCAGAAAGAGAATCTAAAAATTTAACTAAGTATAATTTATAGAAGACCAGATTTCAGAAATACGAACGGTGCAATTACTCTTACAGTTTATGATAAAAATAATTTGCGGATTATGTTTTTGGATACCTACAAATTGTTGCTAATTATTTTTACTATTCCAATTACTACTGTAAAAGCCAAGAGGAGCTTCTCCACTTTAAAATGAGTTAAGACATTTTTAAGGAACACCATGAGTGAGGACAGACCGAATGCTCCAGTCATCTTCTCAATTGGGGGAGGAGGAACATGATAAATGAAACACTCATATGAAAATTTTATTGCTTTGTTTATAGACAGACAATTGTGAACTTAATTTACAAAAACTGTACGCAAGTAGTAATAAACTGATAAATTGTGTGTAATATAGTAAACAGAAAGTAAAATGTTACTGTTTTTCATTCTATGAGTGCTTGTTTATTTCTTCAATTTGCCTTATTTTTTACTTTGTACTTTCAAATTTGAAGTTCACAATCGATATATTATAAACCCCATTTGAATTACCAGTGAGCCACTATTGATTAAAGATCAAAATCTTGTAGTCTTTTTTTTCATAAAAAAAAAAAAGATATGAGGTAAAAATTTTCAAAAAGAAGTCCAAAAGTTAATTAAGAAATCTGTAAGAAAGTCAAAAATTACAAATAAATATATTTATTTTTAAATAATACTAAATGTCATACAATTTGAATTTGTCTTCTTTTTTCATATAATCTCTTATCTTTTTATTTTTGGCATTTAAAAATACAGATATATTAACTTGAATCCCTCAATTAATTTCTTTTATCATTACTAAGAACATAACTGACAATGCTGAATTAGTTTTGATCATTACATAAATTTTTTTTTAGACATCAAAAATAGTAAATTTAATAATGAATAATAAATACTAGTAGAGAATTTAATAGACTATTTTTAAAAGCAAGTCCATCTTTATTTTGAATACAAATATTCAACATTAAATTAATTTTACAAATAATAAATAATGTACACTTAATTTTTGGATAACATAATTACTTTTATGGCAAAATAATACTACGAAAAAACTGGGTTGTGCAATTTAGGAATATTAAAATAAATATACAAAAGCAATTATAAATTTCAAAGTCAAAAATTATTTTAATTTTAAAAATTGTCCAATCCACGGAAACATTATGCATTCTTAGTTTTTTTTCAGAATGCAAATAAATTTCATTAGAAAATATTCAATATGAAACTTGGGAATAATGAAATGTTTTTAAATTTGCTCGGTAGTTGATAAGAACTATTTTTTTCTAAATTTCTATCCAATCTATTCTAAATTTCTATCCAATCGTTTTATTTTTGGTTCAGTTTCAGAGAAATAATTTTTCGTTTATCATCACAGTTGTGTAGCAATAACATTAAACATCAAATAACAGTCAAATGCAAGAAATGTGCTTACTTACCTTAGTTTATAAATTAAATAAAAAAATTACACTTACTTTTAATTTTTCTGGGTCGCTCATTATTTTTTTTTTTTTAATTCGGAATCACAGTTATCAAAGATTTATGTTCACTTTTATTTATCGGTATTTATAAATTATAGTTTTCATTCGTTGAAGAGATATTTTGAAGTGTTTGAACCACTTTAATTTGTTTGGGTTTTTTATTTTTTTAAAATTAGTTACTCAAAATTTTGCAAGTGCTCATACAAACGAAATAACACGAATAAAAAACTGAGTTAAACAAGATTGACAGTTTCTCACCACCGGCGCAAATACATTTATAGTGCGTTTGACATGCAATTTTAAATACGGGATATTAAAAGAGAGGAATTATCCGATATAGCTACAAGAAAAAATTTAGGGAAAATTTCTGAAAGAGGAATTACCTCGAAAGGAGGAAGGGAATTAAAGTCTGGAAAAGCTGGTGTGAGGGAGAGGGGGCATTTTTATATTCCGTGGTAGAAGATTCTTTTAAAATAAAATTAAAGAAAGTGAATATTAATGTAACAAAAAAGAACTCGAATAACTGACTACGATAAGGTAGTAAGAAAATCGGCCACTTCCCTAATCCAAGAGCAAAAAATTCCCTATCTTTAATTACCATCAGCTTCCTCTGATGGTCTAGCTAGAATTTTTAACAAAAGAGTAATTCCTCTCTTTAAATCCGCAAATTTTAATGTCGGAAATCAAATACTCTAGTTGAGTTGCGAGTCCAGTTTGGGAAGTTGAGCTGAGTGGACGTGTTTTTCTCGTCTGCTGTGCAGAAAGGGAATTTTCCCCTGTAACGTCGTTTCACTGGCTTCGCCCGCTAACGTCTAGTTTTATTTGTTTTTGCCTTGCACTTTTTTTTTTTCTCGTTTCTATTACCTGAGTGCATTGTTGTACTGCAAATGATTGGTTATGGGAATGATCATGGATGATCACACCTATACGAGAGAGAAGGAAGACGCGATGGAAGTCACAGCGGAGGGCAGTTTAGCCCTTTTCAGGACCAGCTACCGCCGGAGTCTCCCAAGAGCAGTGGCAGACCTGTTCAATCACCCGTTGAGGTGTGCACGATGTTGCAAAACATTCAAAATGAACTTTCAAATGATCAAGAAGAACTGGCCTCATACCAGATATGTTTCAGCCTAAAGTCTTCTCAAACACCAGGAATGACTGAAATCCTGAGAAATGCTCTTCGCTAGCGATGGAATTAAATCAATGTTCATTAACATGCAAGCTGCTCAAACTAAAGAAGACAAATTATTTACTATATTGCATGGATTTTCCGCTTTATACAATAATAAATCAAATTAATGTCTGTTCCCTTAACTGGACTCAAAATCTGCTACTGGAATGCCAACGGCATCTATTCTAAATCGACTGATTTTAAAAACTTTGTTCATAATCATAATCAGATGTTATTCTCCTTCAAGAAACTATGCTTAAACCCACCTAATATATCTTCATTCCAAATTATAACTTCTTTCGTAATGACGGTCCACAAAACCCTGTCTCAGGTGGCACTGCAATACTCATCAAAAACAATATCTCTCATCACGAAGTTCCCACACCCTCCCTCAACAGCATCAAAACAACTATCATCTCTGTCCACTTCGCTAACATCCCCCCTCCCCCACCATCATTGCTTCTATTTATGTTGCCTGCCGCATCCGATCTCCTCACTGATCTCACTACTCTCCTATCTATCAACAACAGCTCAATTCTCTCCGGCGACTTCAACTCTCCTCATATCCGATGGGGTAGTCATACCAATAGCTATACTGTCATTAACCTTCTCAACTTTTCTGTCCGCACTGGTTTTGAGATCATTGCACCCTCCACCCCCACCAGATACGGTCTGAACTCTTCTTCTGTTATTGATCCCACGATCCTTAATAACTTCCATTGCACTTACGACATCACCTCCATCTCCGAACTTTCCTCATATCATAATCCAGTTCTTCTCAATTTTAATGTTAATTACATCACACTCAATATCCCCCTAAAGTTTCCACCAACTGGAAAACCTTTACCAAACAGCTTTCTCCAGATCACACCCCTGTTTCCTTCAAATATTGATAACAGCAACGATCTCGAAACAGCTGTGGATAATCTCACTACTAATCACCGCCTACAATCTTGCTTCTAAACCTCTTCATAACAAAAGCACTTATTTCCTTCCCCACCAATCAAACGTCTAATCACGCAACGAAATAGAGCAAGGAAAAATTGGCAAAAGTATCGCGACCCTTTCTCCAAGCATCTCTACAACAGAACACAAGCTGTTCTCCGAAAAGAAATCAAATTCTATAACGAATCTACTTGGGCAACTGAACTCGCCGCGCTTAATGCGAAGGATTCCTCCCTTTGGATTACAGCTAAAAGATTAAAAAAGAAACGTTCTAGCATCCCCGCACTAACCTCTAACGACCTCTCACCCTCTACCGCCCTCACTGACTCTCACAAAGCCGAACTTCTTGCTAATAGCTACTAGGAACAATTCTCTGAAAATAACATCTCTGATACTAACACTGAAAACATGGTCTCCGACTCTCTCATGAACTTCTTTCTTCACCCTTACCCCACTATTTTTTACGCCACTTCCCCTTCTGATATCATCAACTACATTAAATCTACTAAAATTAAAAAAAAGCTCCTGGTATAGACAATATTACTAACAAAATGCTCAAAAATCTCCCAACCTCCACAATCTTTTTGCTAACTCATATTATTAATGCAATTTTCCGCCTTCCTCACTTCCCTACTAAATGGAAAACTGCCCGCCTTCTCCCAATCCTAAAACCCGGCAAAGACCCCACTAACCCCACCAGCTATCGACCTATCTCTCTTCTTCCGACTCTCAGTAAACTCACTGAAAAAATCATCCTCAGCAAATATCTTGATTTTATTTATTCTAATAATATTATGTTTCCTAATCAATTCGGCTTTGCTAAGAACCTTTCAACCACCCATCAGCTTTTACGTGTCACTGAAATCATCGCACAAAGACTCGCCACCAATCTGCCACTGGCATCATTTTCCTAGATATTGCTAAAGCCTTTGACAGGGTCTGGATTAATGGACTTATTCATAAACTCATTTACTATAACTTCCCGTCGCACCTTATTAACCTAATCTGCTCCTTTCTCTCTGATCGTAAATTTGTTGTCTGTTTCAAACATCATGATTCCTCCCTTAGACAAATGTCTGCTAGAATTCCCCCAAGGTTCTGTCCTTGCACCGCACTTATTCACTCTTTTCATGAAGGATATCCCTGTCTCTCCTGAAACCTCTCACAGCCTCTACGCCGATGACACAGCCATTATTGCACAAAACACAAATACTACTTTCCTGGTTAAACAACTCCAACGCTATATTAATCTTCTCGAAACCTGGCTTACTAATTGGAAAGTTAAACTCAATGTTACTAAAACCGAAGTTGTTTTTCTTTCGCGTAAACATTGTCCCTCTCAAACTGTCTCTATCTACGGAGAGAATATCATCTGGACCAATAAAGCTAAGTACCTTGGTATTATTTTGGATAAAACTCTAACTTACAATCAACACATCCTCCATCTTCGAGAAAAATTCAATAGAGCTATTCGCAACTTCTACCTTTTAATCTGCAGAAAGTCTCATACTTCCATCCAAATAAAATTGCTGCTGTACAAAGTTTATCTTCGCCCACTCATAACCTACGCGAGTCCAGTCTGGGGATCAGCCGCCAAATCTAACATCGCCATCCTTAGCCGCCTGCAAAATAAAACACTCCGTATGCTTATAAACGCACGCTGGTTCTTCCGCAACACCGATATTCATCGTTCTTTAAATTTGCAGACGCTCCTTTCAATTCATCTCTAAACTAGCTCATAACTTTTACACTAACATCCCAAACATCGATAACGAGCTGCTTAAACGACTCCCAGAATATGATATAAACAATCCAAAGAACTCCAAACGCCCGCGAACCTCACTGCTAATTAGCTGACATGTTTATTATCACCGCGCTCAAGATTTCGAGTTTTTCAACCGCAGAATGTTTTCTCCCAAAAGCGCTGACCTTGATTCATATGTTGACTTTTTTAACAGTTCGCTCTCCGTTCTCTTAGTTTATTCTTTTTTAATCAATGTTTCCCTTTTTACTTTTCGCTTTTGCATGTTATTTCCCTATTAATAATTTTAATGACAATAAAAAAAAAAATAAATAATTACTCCCCTCTTTTATTTATTTAATTATTATTTTTTTTTTTTTTTAGGCAAGCTCTCAATTTAGTCTTACCATTTTCTACTCAGCAATGTGTTCTTCATTCTTCAAATGACTATTACCAGACCGGAGCTAACGGCTGCTTCGCAGCCAAGGAGCTCCACGAAATACAAATCGTCGCAGTTGAGTTGCAAGAATTGGCGAAAAAGCTCTATATTTTTCTATTAAAAAATCAGATCTTTTAAATATATTTTGTTAAAATTACTTATATTTTCATGGCTTTCAATTCACAAATATTTTAATAGGTTTTGTTGTTGTTGTCGTGTCTCTCATGGAAGAAGAGAAGAGGTGCAGCTTCTGTTCTGATGGAGCACCCGTAGATGGAAGTCTGACTTTGACTCCGTGAAGCTCGTACACTCATAGGAGACCAGGACCTGCGGCTTAAAGTGGATTCCGAACCATCCATGGCACCACCGGGACTTGAACCCGAAACCTGTGGCACCGATCGCTAGAGCGCTAGACACTTAGCCATCAGGTCCCTTGAATTTGAATATAAAGTTGAATATTTTTTTTCATGTGATTCTGAACAAAATTAAACAATTTTTGAAGATATATTTTTTTTTTTTTTTTTGTTCTAATACAGATGGCAAACACTTAGGCAATTGTCTTCGATGCCTTAAGACAAGCCCTGCACCAACGTTGATCTCTTAGCACTACCCAGGGGGCGCGTGTAACTTGAAGATAAGTTACAGACGCGGAGTAACAATACCCCCGCAACGCTCTACGACCATGTTAGACCGGGACCTACGGTTTAACGTGGATTCCGAACCACTACAAACATCCATGGCAACACCGGGATTCTAATCTGAAACCCGAGGTATCGAGCTCCAGAGCGCTAGCCACTCAACCATCCGGCCCCTTGAATTCGAATATAAAGTTGAATATTTATTTTTTTTTAAAGTTGATATATATATTTTTTTGTTCTTATACAGGTGGCAAACACTTAGACAATTGTCTTCGATGCCTCAAGACAAGCCCTGCACCGACGCTACTCTCTTAGCACTACCCAGGGGTGCGTGTAACTTGAAGATAAGCTACGGACGCGGAGTAACAATGTCCCCACAACACTCTACGATCATGTTAGACAGGGACCTACGGTTTATAGTGGATTCGAATCACTGCAAACATTCGTGGCACCGCCAGGACTCGAACCCTATGGTACCGAGCGCCAGAGCGCTAGCCACTCGGCCATTCAGGCACCATTTTTGAAGATATTATCATCTTATTTTTATAAAAGAAAATGTACGGAGGTAGAGAAAAATACGTTACACCGAAACGTATTTGAATGAATTCATAAATAAAATTATTGTCTAACCCTTTTTTTATGATTTGTGCACTTTGGTAACATTTAAAAATTATTTTGGTCTTAATTTTTGCTTGTTTAATTAGTAACATTATACTTATCTTAATGAAATAGCATTTGAAAATTAAATTTTTCATGACAGTTATGGTAAATCAGTTCGGAATATTACATAATTACTAAATTTATCTCATTTTTCAGTGCAGTATGATATAAAAAGCTTTTTAAAAGAAAGAAAAAGGATCTAAAACAAGCGTAGAAAAGGTCTTTATATCTTTTATAAAGAAATTTTCTTGCCTTGTTTTAGACCTGTTATAAACTTTCAGAAGCAGTTAAAAGGTTGAACAAGACGAGGAAAAACATAAATAAAGAGGTAAAAAGTAAACCATAACCTCACGATTAATTGAATGATTATCAGTGGTAGCCACAATTACTTTATATTCTATGCTCTGTAGTCCACAGATTACCCATTTCAAGATCTGACGGAACATTTCTCCATTCATATGATTACTAAAGTTGGAAGAAATTGTTAATTTTCGTTAACGGTTTAAACATTAATGCGGATATGCATTAACGGTTAATTTGAACAGTTAAATTGAACACTCTTTATTTTTCTAATGTGGTTAAGTGATGTGCATGAATGCTATACAACCAACACTATTAATAATAATCTATAATATATCTATCAGTGACCAACCAAAAGAAATGTTACAATTTTGTTTTATTTCAGATGTCCAACAATTGGACTAATTTTTTTTTTTTTTTTTCATCTGCAAAAATTAAATTTTTAATAGAGTTGAGGCGTTGGTACATGATGTATGGTACATGTCTTTGTGTATATTGTGGTGTTGCCATTTACTTTTAAACATACTCATTAACAATACCCGATCCTATAAACAATTAGCTACACCGTTTACCTAACACACAATAACCATCATGAAATTCCGCAATAACCGATACCACATTTTAAATCAACTAATTCGCATGCCTTCAGAGACTTTGTAAGTTGGAAAAGGAAACACACATGAAATAACACACAGACGAAAAATTTCATAATTTAAAATATAAACAAAAATGTATTTATTGATATTGACAATAGTAAGCTAGAAATTAAAGTCAATTAATTATTTTAATCAATAAAAGTATAATTCAAACAATGCCTTTAATAAAATATAACTTATACAGTTACTTGAAATTCTAAATTAATGTTCAATAATATAATAACAAGGTGATTCACCTTACAGTTTCATAATTTGCCACGACAGCCGGGGAAGAAGGGCTCCTTTTCTTTTTTGTTAACTTTAATGTTTTTAGTAATAATAATGCTCTATACGCACCGGATCAAAGTCTTGCCAGCAAGGGTGCTCCGTCCAACCGCTCATGGGGCTCTTGTGTCAGCAGGGGACCAAGGGAAACTTGACTATATAATGTAGCTTGGATTGTACACTTTCTTCTTTCAAGTCACGCTGATGCCAGGGTTTCACCAGTGAAATCATAAAAGTGCGCCAGAGCAGCCAGTTACTCAGAATCGCCGTCAAACTCCCAGTTTTATATCTCTATTTTACGCCGGACCTGTACAATCATCTCAGCCACGATCAGTCACGCCCCTTCAAGCTACGGAGTCTCCGTTCCTCGTCTCTCTCCTTTCTCCCTCTCCTCTCTGCGATGTCCATCACCTCCATTTTATAGTTCATTTTTTTGGGGGCGATTGCCGACACCGTATTAGAGTCTATATCCGTTGGGCAGACGCTCCCCGTCTTGATCAAGTGATTTCTTGACCATCTGGCCTCGAAAGTGTTTTATGACCCCTGCCAATTAAAATACTTTCCATATATCCCATTTCATCCCCAGCTGTGACCCATCCGGTCAGGTGCGGAGACCACACACAGCCCCCTTCCAAGGCACACACATAGAATATAGTCCGACATATACAATAATAATATAGAATTTTACCATAAAAATATTTATTAAAAGACATTGCTCATATTGACACGACAATATATTACTTAGTTTGAAAATGTTAGAAGTGGATGTTGTGTGCTTATTACTTATTTTCAGATAAACTCAATTAAAATGAATAGATTTCAAAAAAAAAAAAAAAAAAAAAAAAAAAAAAAAAAAACACGTGATATTGTAGAATTAGATTCTGGAAGTGAACAAAGGTTAAATGCAAGTAAGAAATCAAAATATCGGTTTATTAGCAAATATAATGAAAGTTATTTAAATTTTTAGTTTCACTTGGATGGGAAATGAAGATCTGCCTGTGTTGGCTATGTTTAGTAGTTTTTATGTAAAATAGAAAATAATTAAAATAATTCTTAATAAATTAAGTAAATATTTTAAAATATACACTCTAATTTACATGATAAATCTGTACAAATTTTATGGAGATTGTCCACACGGCAAACAAAAAAGTAGCAAATTCTTTTTAAAAGCATAATAAACGTTTCTGATACAGCTCAGATCACTCCCTATAAATTTTCAGAATTGATAGCAAAAAAATTTGAAAGTTAATACTTAAGATGATTTATTTATTTTGCTTGCATACAGTAAAATGGTCATGGCAATGCTAGGAAATGAAAATGAAAGTAAGCATCCGTCCAACAATTAAGTTAACAGGCGAATTATGGAAATGCCTTCTGATATCGTGAAAAATGTATGCAGTAATAAACTCTAGTATTCAAATTTTAAATTGCAAGTTGATGAGTCAGCAGATATTATCAACAACTCACAACTCTTAACAATTTTATTAAAGAAGATCAAATAGTAAAACAGTTTACTTCTTGTAAAAAAATTAAATGTGTTTACAAACGATGACAATGTTTTTAACATTAAAATATTTTTGAATAACTATCTTGATAAATAACGATTAACATGGGAATTATGTGTAGACATTTGTACAGATGGAACCCCTTTCATAATAGACTGTGTTAAGAGCCTTACATCTTTGTAAAAAAACAAAATGAGAATGTTATCGTATTTTATTGCTTTCTTCATAGAGGCCTTGATGCTAAAAACTACTGGGAGGAAAATTAAGAGAAGTTATCATTTGAACTATTTGACCATCTTTTGCAAATAAAGAAGCTTTAGATATATCATACTTTAAGTTGTCAAATGCCTTTAGAGTAAGTATATTTACTACAATAGCAATTATCATTTTCTACATTTAAAACTTTAAATATACTAACATTAATTCCCTTCCTTTTTGATACAGAGCTTTTTCGCTCTTTTAATGTTTTTCTGTCTAAATTTAACTTTTAAAAATATAATAATTATGATAAAGCACAGCGGAGGTACCCCGGGTACTCCAAATAGACCAATCTACAGTACAATACTGTACTGTCTTTAGAGTCTGCTCTGTGAGGGGGAAAATCATTTCATAATAAGGGACGTATCTTAGAGAATGTTGGTTCCAATGGAAATGTGCAGACATACGTAATGTTATTTGAAGAGATCCAGTATTGTTAGGAACTGGAAAGTTTATTAAAGGGCAAGCTTGTTTGGATGAGGCTTGATATTTTGTTTTCAATAATGTATGCAAACAACTTAACAGATCTAGTAGAAAACTGATATTTTTGCTTCATTTAATGTCAGGTTGTATTTCTTGGTAATGGTTAAGAATTTTTAAGCCCTGATAATGTTAATCTTGGTCTCTTCCACATACAGTTGCATGATCCAATAATCCAAATATGGAAGTGTCCGACAGACTCGCAGTCTCTTGCGTCCTGCATCGGGGCCAGCGAGACACGCTTTAATCTACTTTTTAATAATTGTATTTATATTAAAAAAAACGTTTGTGTATAAAACAATTCAAGGTAGATTCATAATGTGGTACTATTGGTTTAAATAAATATTTAAAGTTAAATATTATTTATAAAATCAAATTTTCACCCTGGAAGAAGCTCGACCAGAACTGTGACGTCACAAAATCAACGCTCAGGCCCTGAAGAGCGCGATGAATGAACAATCTCGCCGGCTCTGCCTACATGCTAGCCAATGCCTGGAGAAAATTTCAATTCGTTTAGCAAAATAAATGGAGTCCAAAACGGTAAAAAGCAGCATCAATTCCCTGGATTCAGTAATATATTGGGATACAGTAAAAGAAATGTAATTACATGGCAGCGGAATTTGCTTAGTTCATTGCTTGGAATTTCACTCAAAAATTAGAGAAAGTTTACTTCCAGTGTTTCCACTCAGTCTCTGACTCCGCGCTTGAAGGATTAAAATCAAACAAACTTTTCTTATCTCAAAGCTAGCATCACTCAGTGTTCAAATCGTAAAAATTAATGTTGATGTATATAATAGATTTAATAAAAATATCCAAATCATTTCTTATTAAATTCCTTCTATTAACACACACTCTCCCTATATATATCTTGTTCAAATTTTCAATCGTTAATAATATACTTTTTATTCATCCACTCAAGTTCAAATACATTTTTTTTTTTGAACTTGTAGTGGATGACAGTGAATGATACAGTTTTCTCAAATATTAATTCATTAATTAAATTTAATTAATTAATTTTAGTTTTTTTTTTAGATTTAAGTTGCATATGTCTACCAATAGATGGCGCCTGATAAACTTAAAAAAATGAATGAAAATTATTTATGGAGGAATTTCTGCAATAGAGTGAAAAAAAAAAGGAGGAATTGACTTAAAAATTTTTTTTTTATATATTACTTGTTTGTAAATTATTAACTTAAACTTTATTTAACATTAGAACAGGGGTCTCCAAACTTTCCAGCCTTAGGGCCATATTGTTTACTCAGTAAGTACCAAGGGCCAAAATCATTTTAATTTTCTGTCATTATCTATAATTTCTAGTGTTTTAATGTGTTTTTATCCAAATTATTACAGCAACAATAAGCTATTCGCTGTCGGGGGCCGGATTGACGACACTGGCGGGCCAAATTTGGCCCGCGGGCCGTAGTTTGGAGACCCCTGCATTAGAACATGAATGTACAAGACTTAATTTTCTAACATTAGATGAATATTCTGGCCATTGCTAAATCGTCTGTAATAAAAAATAACCGTAAGAGGGGCGCTCACCCTTTCATATTGAGACGTTTTATGCAAAGCAGGCAAACTTCAATAGACAATGAAACAGATCACAATAACATGATACTGTGCTTTTATTTTAAACTAAAGATGTACATGACCTCCGCCACGAGGTATTAGGCAAGTGAGGTGCGTCAATACGCCTATAACAGCGGAATCTAGCATATCGGTATCGATGGCACTGATGGTTCTTCGAATGGCATCTTTCAGTTCCACTAAAGTGGCTACCTCCCTGGTACGCACGAGACTTTTAAGTATACCACAACTAATAATCTGTCAGAGTTAAGTCTGGTGACCGTGTCACTCACAGCCTCGACTTATCACTCGGACTTCAGTGAAAGTGTCCACCAGGAATTTCTTGACCCATACTGCATGAAGGTGACGACAAATAACGTATGTCTTTTTCTGAAATGTAGGATTACTTACAGGATATTACTTGCATTAAAAGTTTTTGCCTAATTTGCATAAAGCATCTTAGTATAACGTGTGAGCACCCTCTATCGGTTACTTTGAAATCTTTTTTACTTTGTTAAAAATGGAAAAAAAATTCTAATGCCCCCTTTGATCATATTCATGCAAACCGAATTTTTTTCCGAGCATTAATTTTTTTTATCATGAACTTTTGAATTAGCACGAATTTATGATGCAAGTCAATGGTTGATGTAAATGAAGCTTCCCACCAAATTTTTAGTTTCAATGCAAGTGGCAAGAATTCCTTTACATTGTTTAATACTAAAAATAGAATTGCCAATTATTTTGAGATTATATAATGGAACAAGAATGACAATGAAACACTTATCAAGCAATATAATTGAAGCGAAAATAATAGATAAAGGAAAAAAATTATGCCACTATTTATGCCTAGGGATTCCGCTCATATCTACTGAACTGCTATTCCAATTTGAAAGACTGCAGTGTCAAGTAAGATTAACTTTTAGTATCACTATAAATAAGACACAAGGATGAAAAATAACATATTGTGATATTAGTATTTAAAAAAATCATGATTTTTATGATCAGTTATATGTAACTTGTTTAGAGTGGGAAATGCAAAGAATTTATATATCTACTCACCAAATAATAAGAAAACAAATGTATATATTTTAAGTATTGTTGGTATGAAATAAAGTGAAAGCAAAAGTATGTAAAAAGTAGAATTTTTTTTTTTTTTTTTTACTCTTTGTTTGATAACGTGATTTCTGTAGTATCAGTTTAAAATATAACAAGAAAAATAATGGAATATTATTTATATTTGTTTTTCTATTTTGTTTTATTAATTATATTATTAGTTATCGATATTCCTTTCTTATAAAGAAGAAAAAATATTGAAAAGCCTATGTATATTTTTTTGAAATGATGAATCAAAGAAAGTTATACAATTACTAATAAATTTAATATTCTTCTAGCAAAAAACAGTTTATATAATCTATTTTAAGCAATTACGTTGAAAATAACTTATCGCAAATAATTGCGATTTCACAAATATCTCAAATATTTGTGTTCTTGTAGTGAGTCGCCATCTAGTGATGATTCTCATAACAAAATGATATCTAGTATATTTTCATATCTCATCCTTCTTTACATAAATATTCTAGTTCTAAAAATTCTACTTTATTTTATTTTAATGGCCAAGATATGGAATATTTTGGTGAATAAGGAACAAAAATTAACGGTTCATGTTCATTAAATGGGAGGTAAAATCACAATCTAAATTACATGATGTTAATAAATATGATACTTGTTGATATCAATGGAAAACGAGCGATTATATTCAGTACGTTATCTGGAAGAAAACTGGCGAAATTATTATTTCCAAAAAAAAAAAAAAAAAAAAAAAAATTATAAAAATAATTTTAAATTCATCAATTTAACTTTTACATATTATTTAATTGTTATTTTAAAGGAATTACTAATAAATAGATAATTTAAAGGCCATTTTTAGAAACCATTTTCTGAATACAAAAAATATTAGTCAATGTACTAAATTCCATCAGTATTTACTAAATTCCATCATTGTACTTTCACTTATGATTTTCGTCACAATCATAAAATAATTGCTATCTTTTTTTGTTGTGATTTAACACGTATTAACCCAGATATTTCGTCCATTCATTGTCTTTAAGCATTAAAGAGTAGATTATGGAGAATAACAAATAAAACTATAACAATTCTATCTGGAAAAAAAGGGCGAATTAAGTAATTAGGACATCATTTGTCGGGTAACTCGACATTACACTGAAATGTCGAAGTAAAATACCTAAATATCATTCTTGATGATAAATTAACTTCCGTAAATCACATCTTGTAAGTAACCGACAAATTTTTAAAAAAAAATCACCTCTACTAAGAAAATGATTTTTCCTTTCTTTGTAAAATAAAGTTTTAATTTATATTAGATTACAATAAACTATTTTAACTTATATGCACTTTATTGAGATATAGTTTTATCTACAAACATTAAAAAAAAAAATCCAAATTGTTCAAAGCAAAATTATATATATAACCATAAATGTCCTATAGTATGTTCCTAATGCAATTATACATTATGATTTAGAAATTGATTACATTGTTACATTTACCATAGATCTTAAACCAGAATTTTTTTTTTCAAAGTCTTGTTAATCACATAAATTCACTTATTACAAATAAATAATTAAATACTTATTACAAACCAAATAAAATTCGCCCAGATAAATGAAAATCACATTCTTTACACAACAGGCAATACTCACTACTTTCATCTCGTAGTTTCTACTTAACATTTAGTTTATACCGGATTCATTATCCACAAAACATATGGGTATTATTTGGGGAAGAGTGAGTCAGTGATGTGCTGAACCGCTTTCAAAGTTTCTTATCGGTTATAGATCGATTTTTATCGGTTTATAGATTTTTAAAAAAATTTTTAAATTTCTTTCATGATCTATTCTTATTGGTTTATTTAAATTTCTTTCTCGTGCTTCATTAATAAATTCTTTTCACGCGCTATTTTATAAAATCGTTTGGAATTCTATGAGTTTTTTTTTTTTTTTTTTAAATTTTCAATTTCTTTCACGGTTTTTTTTTTTTTTTTTTTTTCCCGTAAAATCGTTTGGAATTCTATAGTTTTAAAAAAAAAAAAAAAACTGTTTAATTTTATTTCTTGTGTTTTTTTTATAAAATCGTATGGAATTCTATAGATTTTGAAAAAATTTATAACATTTTATTTCTCGTGTTTTTATAAAATCGTTTGGAATTCTACAATTTTTCTTTAATCTGTCTCCTTTTTCAGTTTTAAAAGAACACTAATGAGCATAATTTATTGCTTGAATATTATTTACAGACAGTTTTTTTTTTTTTGTTTAAAATTGTTATGCCTTTTGTTCTTACATTAAATTTTGAATTTTATTGGTAATCTAAAAATCGGCCTAGCCTTATAAATCGGTCATACAGATTTTTTGGTAAATTTTTATCTTATTTTTCATTTGCTGTGTATTATTTTTTTTTCTTCTTATGGTCATACCTACAGCGTCCATTTTTGGTAAATTTTTTGAAATGATTACAATTGATCAAACTGACATCAAATTTCTTTTTATCTTGCTGTGTACTTTATGCAAAGTAGAAGTCCATTAAACTGGCATTCCAAATCTGTTGTTGGCAATAATGGAAAATGGATTTTAATCTTGTGATTAATCCTCATTGTCCCTACTAATCCTCAGTGTACGACTAACGAGGGACTTGATTGCCGAGTGGCTAGCGCTCTGGCCCTCGGTACCACAGGTTTCGGATTCGAGCTCCGGCGGTGCCATGGAAGTTTGTAGTGGTTCGGCTCCAAAGTTTGGTAAATGAGGTTCCGAAAATATAATTTTGACTTAAACTATTTCTACAGAATGATGGTTTTATGGATTTAAATCGGGGGTAGGTAACCCAAATGATCTTACGGGCCACTTTGGAAATGCATCACAACTCCGCGGGCCGCATATAAAATTATATATCTCCCTATTAGATTTAGACCCACTGTAGACATTTTTTTTGGAGTGAAACATTGAAGCATAATTAATTATTATTTTCGTGTTTACTTTTATTCTTACATGTAAACATAGATAATGATACTCAACGCACATTGTAAAAAATATATATAGCTCTAAAAAGGAAATATAAAAAATATATGAACACAAATGAAATAAAAAAAAATGAAATCATTAAAAAATATTTATTTTACTAGTGCGATATTTGTTTCTCCACTCATCATGAGTTCGCAGAATAAAATTTAATTATTCTGGGAACTCATGATTGTTAACTGATAACTAAAGCAGGTAGTATCTACCATATATTCGCGAGAATATTATTTTAAAATCAAAGTTAATTTTTTCTCATAATTTCGACAGTTTTTTTTAATATATGGATGCACAAATAATGTATTTTTTTAATACACTGGTTTTTACTATTTTGGCCATTATAAAATAAATATATTTTGTAAAAGTGTGATAAATCTCACGGGCAGTGGGGTTGGCCACCCCTGATTTAAACTATTTCAACAGAATGATGGCTTAATGGATTTAAATAAATGATGCACAAATCTTGCTGTTCTGACTGTCTGTCTTATCCATGTCCATTTATTTTAAAAGTCACATAATAGACATTTTTTGTGAGATGTAACTGAATTCTTGTTTAAAAAAGTAAACACTTAAGTAAAATATGCTTTTTAATTTATTCCAAATTAAATGATAAAAACTTTTTCTTAATAATTGCTGACCTGATGATGGGTCTCTATTTTTTTTTCCTTTACTTTTTTTTTTTTTTATTTATTATCCTCTGTTGGCTAGGAAGACATTAGATTTTATCACATGATAATTTTATTGTGTACTAAAATCACTTTCCGTTTTCAAATCGTGTTTAACACCTGTGGTTGTTGAATGTATTAAAATATGTAATTCTATTTATCACTTTTCTCCGTGGTTTCTACAAAAATTGAACCCAATATTATCAAACCCACTTACTAACCACCACCACTACTTATCAATGCATCCTTCAATCATTGTATCAAATTCTTTATCAATATATCATTCAATCATTGTATCAAATTCTTTATCAATATATCATTCAATCATTGTATCAAATTCTTTATCAATATATCATTCAATCATTGTATCAAATTCTTTAATTACTTTGTAATATTTTATAATATTTATTTTTTATTATGTTGTTCGTATCTATCTATATCTATATCTACCTGACTGTCTATCTTTTATATATAATCCTTCTGTACATGTCTGTGCACGTTTGTCACTGAACTCCTCCTAAGCAGCTCGACCGATTCTGATGAATTTTTTATGTGTATTTGACAAAACACGGAGAATGTTTTTATGCTATCCCCTTTGCTGTATGTCGCCACCAGATGGTGCTGCAGTCTATCAACTTCTATACCGTTCGATCAATTTCTGTGAAAATTAGTTTTTTTTTTTTTTTTTTCTTCTTCTAACGCAGTTGGCAAATAGACCGTGATCTTTCGCCATAAGGGCTGCACCGATGTTACTCACTTTGCATTACCCAGGGGGCGCGTGTAACTTGATGGTAAGCCACGGACGCAGAGTAACAATGCCCCCGTAGCGCTCTACGATCCAAAAAAAAAAAAAAAAAAAAGAATGATGATGAAAATGATGATGTGAAAATTAGTAATAATATGTATTCGAGAAGGGAAAATAGGTTCGCGCTAACCACTTTATTGTTACTTGGTGGTGCTTCAGCATTTCATCTTATATGTCGTTCAAACATATCGATGAAAATTAGTATGCACATATATTGGGGCATAGAGGAATATTGGAACATTTATTCGCATATATTGGAACATATATTCGCGATATGTAATTTTCTACAATGCATTTTTTTTTTTGACAAGACAACGTATGGCGGGTTCTGCTGTATAGTATATATATATATATATATATATATATATAACAGATGGGCTGAAAAGTTCATAGGCTAACACATAGATGGCGCTACTAGTATTAAATCAATATCATTTTTAGTTAGCCCTAACCTTTAAAAGGCACGTGTATAAATTTGACAGCTGTTGCACTATGAGTATGCGAGTTATAGCATTTTTAGTGAAGCAACTTTTGTTAGTTTGAAAAAAAATGTTAATAAAGTTTGTAAAAATTTCGTGTGTTAATAAAGCATTGCTTTTTGGAGAAAAAAAAAAATACTATTGAAGCCAAGGCTAGGCTTGATAAACATTATTCGGACTTTGCACCAGGAAAATCAACCGTAGAGAAGTGGTTTGCTAAATTTAAACGAGGCGAAATGAGCACCGAGGACGATGCATGCAGTGGACGCCCCAAAGAGGCTGTTACAGACGAAAACATCAAAAAAAGTCCGCAAAATAATTTCTGATAACCGTAAAATGAAGTTGATTGAGATAGCTGAGACCCTAAAGATATCAAAGGAACGTGTTGGACATATCGTGAATGAATATTTGGATATGCGAAAGCTCTGTTCAAAGTGGGTGCCGCGCGAGCTCACAATCGAAGAAAAACAACAACGAATTGATGATTCTAAGCAGTGATTGGAGATGTTCAATCGTATTAAACCCGAATTTTTGCGTCGATATGGGACAATGGATGAAACATGGCTCCATCATTTCACACCGGAGTCCAATCGACAGTCAGCCGAGTGGACTGCACGTGATGAACACTAAAAATGCTATAACTCACATACTAACAGTGCAACAGCAGTCAAATTTATACACCTGTCTTTTGAAGGTTAGGGCTAATTAAAACTCAACTAACAATTAACAATTTAACACTAGTAGCGCCATCTATATGTCAGCCTATGAACTTTTCAGCCCATCTGTTTATATATATATATATATATATATATATACACAAGAGCCACAACATTATGACCACCTGCCAATAACGAGTTGGCCCACCTTTGGCTCGCAACACAGCTTCAACCCGCCTTGGCATGGATGCCACAAGTCCTTGGTAGATGGCCGGAGACAGATTGTACCAGATGTTTAAGCAACGGTCACGCAAATCCGAGATATTGCGAATTGGTGGTCTTTGAACTCTGAGCTGCCATCCCAGGACATCCCAAATGTGTTCTATCGGATTGCGATCCGGTGAGGTAGGCGGCCAGGACATTAACTGGAATTCAGCATCATATCCCTGGAACCACTCCAACACAATTTTAGCCTTGTGACAAGGGACGTTGTCCTGTTGGAACATTCCCTTTCCAGCTGGAAAACAGAGGCCATGCAAGGGTACAACTGGTCCGCAATGATGTTCAGATACCCTGTAGCATTCATGGTCTGCTCTAACACAACCACGGGTCCCAGAGACGCCCAAGAGAACGTCCCCCAAAGCATAATACCGCCACCACCAGCCTGTGTATGACCTACTGTACATTGAGGGAGCAACTGTTCGCCTGGAAGACGGTGTATCCTGACACGGCCATCGGCGTGATGAATGACAAAACCGTGATTCATCTGACCAGGAAACTCTCTCACACTGATCCATGGACCAGTCACGATGTTCCCAGGCCCAGGCTCAGGCGCAGTTGGCGATGACGCTTGGTCAGCAAAGGCACACGAGTGGGACGTTTGCTGCGTAGCCCAATATTCAACAGTGTCCACTGAACAGTGTGCTCCGATACTATTCTACTTGGCCCTGCATTGTATTGGGCTGTCAGCTGAGCCACTGTCTGTCAAATATTTAATCAATTTTATTAAATATTCTTATTATAATTCTTATTATTGCTATTGATTTCATTTGAACTCTAGCGATAGATGGAGAACGATCGAATTGTCTAAAGTAAATAAATAAATAATTTACTTTTTTAATACATAATATTTTTAATTATAAGGTTGTTTCGGAATTTGTTTGATTTTTTATTGTAGTACATAATATAACTTTAAAGTTGCAAATACACATGTTTATTACCTCTGTAACTTGAATTTTTATTTAGTTTCCGTCTCTAACTCAAAATAAGTTAGAAAGAATCTAGACCTCCACAAGTCGAAAACTCTATAACTCGAATTATTTGGCGTTTCCTTTGAAGTTCGACTTACAGAGGTTCTACTGTATATATATATTCTACAAATCTGTACGTCCATAATTTAGATGAATATAAATAATTTGTAGATTTATAATTCTAAAAATTATTATTTTCAATTTTAAAAACATTCTTTTGAATTTTGTATGCTGATAAACATTGTAAATTAATGTCAATTTTTAATGTGTTTTACGTGTATTTATTCTGTCTGCCGAAAAATGCGTTTTATTTTTCTATTTAGAAATCCATGAAATTGTTTAACATTTAAAAAAAAAAAAAGAGGTCTATTGGATAAGAAAGAATGCGGTTTGTAAATTAATATTTTCTGTGGTATGGCATTTTTATAACAGAAAAAAAGAATATAATTCAAATTCTTAACAATAGATGGCGCTACCGCAGTATATTTCTCGATAATGGCATATGCATATTCCTCATACAAAGCAAAAAAATTAGATAATATTAATGAATATTGTATGCACATTTTTAATATGTAAATACGCCTTAAAAGTTCAATAATACGTACGCCTAAAAGTTCTTATTTTTCAGATTCTACATGATCATAGTATTCAATTATCTATTTTTTAATACTTGCACATCTTAAGAAAATAAAATAGATTTGAGAAATTTTTGCAGAAAAATTTCATTTTGATTATAATGCACAATAGTAATTTTAACCAGATTTTAAATTTAAATAATGCAATTAATAATAGGTAATAAATCTTAAAAATATCGTATAAGCTAAGTAAACCTAGCTAATCAGATATTTTAATGCAGAAGTAGATAATCATTATTTTTAAAACTTGGAACATTCATCTTCATGATTTTTTAAAAATGCATCCATTCCTTATGTATTTCTATGAGCAATATCCTAAAGATATCAAACTTCTGTACAGTATATAATTTTACTTGTCCAGATTAACATTTGTTTATTTCATCATATTCTCTGATATATTCTCTTTTATTATCACAGAATTCTAATTATAAAATCATAAATTTATTGCAAAGATTAATTAAAATCTTAAAAACCAAAAAGCCGCTAAGCAAATATTCAAAAGCCGTTTCATTCTCTAAACACTTTTATACTGAGAAAAGATAAACCAGATATTTAAAACTTTAGCTTTTAGTATACATATATGCAATAGAACATGAGGTCCCGAATAACGTTGAGTAGGTAAAATAGAGTTTTTGAATAACGTTTTTCATCGTCCGATATTTTTCTTCCTAGCGCATGCTCGTAGGAATGCATGCCTATTGCGCATGCGTATCTGTAACGTCCGAATAACGGTCCCGAATAACGTTGAGTACATCGTCCGATATTTTTTTTTCTTCCTAGCGCGCATGCTCGTAGGAATGCATGCCTATTGCGCATGCGTATCTGTAATACTGCCCTACTGAGCTATTCCTATGAGCATGCTCACTAGGAAGAAAAATATTGACGATAAAAAAACGTTATGCAAAAACTCTCTATTATGGCCCATGGATTTCGTACGTACATAGTCGATTGGCTGAATTAAATGTTGCGCACGTGTTGATGTGGAATGTACTAGTGTAAATATTGATATATATCAGATCAAGAATTAAAACATCATAATCACAATTACAAAATAAATAAATAAAAATTAAAAAAAAAAATAGGATTGGATGTACAGTTTATTAGCGATTTATACAATTATTTGGATAGACAGTTCGCTCAGTCATTAGATACAAAAAACGTTTGAGTTACAAATCACTTTTTATGCAATTATTACCAAATATGGCCCAGCGTTGCTCGGCTACAGAAAATAAAACTTTTTAAATAACTTAAGTACCTCGGCAAATTTTGTTACAGAATAATAGCGGTTTAATTTTCAAGAGAGAATCTCAATTGCCAACGTAAAACATCTGGTAAAGATTAAAAATTGTCGTTTGGTAAATTGTAAAGAAAAAAATTCTGAAAATGTATAAATAACAAGAATTTAAAAAATAAAGAATAATCGTCAAGTCTATAGTAAAAGAAATATTTTAAACAATTAATATTGGAAAAAATAAACCACACACAATCAAATGATTTTCCTTTTTTTTAATTTCAAGATAATTTCTAAAAATAAATATGCGGAAGTGATTACGCTATATGACGTCAATTAAGCATCTATGCGCTGCCAGATAGTATCCAGTGCTTTAAATGAAACTTTTATTTTAACAATAAAAAATAATGTTTTTATTTAGAAAAAATTACTAATGACAAATATTTCATGATATCTTGGCCCACGAAACCAGACAAAAAAATTAAATGTAACTTAAAAAAAATTGGACTACTAGGTTTTATAATTTTAAGTTATAAAATAGTATATATAGCCTGATGTAGCCCGGTTAATTTAATTAGGGGTATATACATATATATATATATACACTCAAGAGCCAAAACATTATGACCACCCCTACATTTTGCAATGAACTCGCCTGGATGACGTGGAATGCACGTGATCAAGTGGAAGTGGTATTTAACTGCTGCTGGAGAGTCTGAAGAATGCGAAAGGCTGTGTGTGATGGGAAAGGCTGCGGATCTAAGCGACTTTGATAGAGGGCAGATTGTAATGGCTCGAAAGCTCGAACAAGTATTTCCGAAACTGCACAACTCCTGGGTTATTCGCAATCTACAGTTGTTAGTACTTATGCAAAGTGGATGAATGACGGTGAAACCAGCAGTAGACGACATGGTGTTAGATGTCCACACGCTATCAAAGAAAAAGGTCGTCAGAGACTGTCTCGCATGGTGAAGCAAAACCGAAGCCAGACAGTGGCTCAGCTGACAGCCCAATACAATGCAGGGCCAAGTAGAATAGTATCGGAGCACACTGTTCAACGGACACTGTCGGATATGGGGCTATGCAACAAACGTCCCACTCGTGCGCCTTTGCTGACCAAGCGTCATCGCCAACTGCGCCTGAGCCTGGGCCCGGGAACATCATGACTGGTCCATGGATCAGTGGGAGAGGTTGCCTGGTCAGATGAATAACGGTTTGTCATTCATCACGCCGATGGCCGTGTCAGGATACGCCATCTTCCAGGCGAACAGTTGCTCCCTCAATGTACAGTAGGTCATACACAGGCCGGTGGTGGCGGTATTATGCTTTGGGGGACGTTCTCTTGGGCATCTCTGGGACCCGTGGTTGTGGTAGAGCAGACCATGAATGCTACAGGGTATCTGAACATCATTGCGGACCAGTTGCACCCTTACATGGCCTCTCTTTTTCCAGCTGGAAATGGAATGTTCCAACAGGACAACACCCCTTGTCACAAGGCTAAAATTGTGTTGGAGTGGTTCCAGGAACATGATGCTGAATTCCAGTTAATGTCCTGGCCGCCTGGCCTGGCTCACCGGATCGCAATCCGATAGAACACATTTGGGATGTCCTGGGACGGCAGCTCAGAGTTCAAAGACCACCAATTCGCAATATCTCGGATTTGCGTGACCGTTGCTTAAACATCTGGTACAATTTGTCTCCGGCCATCTACCAAGGACTTGTGGCATCCATGCCAAGGCGGGTTGAAGCTGTGTTGCGCGCCAAAGGTGGGCCAACTCGTTATTGACAGGTGGTCATAATGTTTTGGCGCTTGAGTGTATGTATATATATATATATATATATATATATATATATATATATATATATATATATATATATATATATATATCTCCTACTATAATCTCCTACTATACTAGCTGAAATCGGTATATGTTGTCCTGCCAAAAATAAAAATGCCTTGTAGAAAATCACATATCGCGAATATATTCTCTAAGTTCCAATATATGTGCATACTAATTTTCATGGATATCGCTTAAACGGTATATAAGATGAAATGTTGCAGTACCATACGGTGGCAAATAACAATAAAGTAGATAGCGCAAATATATTTTCCATACTCGAATACGTATTGTTACCAATTTTTATAGCGATTGGTTGAACGGTTAGAAGTTGATATAATGCAGCACTGTCTGGTGGCGACTTACAACGAAGGGGGATAGCATAAAAACATTCTCCATGTTTTGACAAACACATACAAAAATCTCATCAAAATCGGTCCGGCCGTTTAGAAGGAGTTCAGTGACAAACATACGTACAGAAGAACCCGATTGCTGGACCACCTACCAGGGCCAATTGTGAATTTAAACCATCCAGGGACCCACTCAAACGCACACAAAAAATTTCATCAAAATCGGTCTAGCTGTTTAGGAGGAGTTCAGTGATACACACACGTACGGAAGATATATATAAAGATATGTGAGTGTGTGTTTGAACTATGATTCTGAGTTGAATTTTACATGTTATTAAAAAAATATAAACTCGTTTATTTTCATAATTAGTAATAATAGAGTTCTTGGTTCCATTTTCTATTTCAGACAAGTTATTTGGACCAAACAGATATTTCTTTTTTGAAAACACAACGGAACAGAAATGCAATAAAGGTTACATCTATCATTTGGGGATTCTCTGTGTATTTTTCAACTATTCTTAAAAAAAGGGTTTCGTTTTGCAAAAATATCAAAAATGTTCTAACCTTACAAAGAACTGTACGAATATTTAATAAAATTTTTTTATTCTAGATGGCATCTGTCTGACATGTAAATGGCTAATTCATTTTTATTTATTCATGTAATTCTCATATCTCCCTAACTAAAAATTGTTGTTCAGAATGTTCTAAAAAAGAATATTATGAAGGTTCTAACAGACCTTTATGAACATGCCGTCATGATTCAGACGATTTATTTGAGCCAAATATTACTCATATTTGAAAATACAGTGGAACAGAAATGCAGTAATGATTACTTTTCTCATTTGGGGATTCTCTGTGTATTTTTCAACTATTCTTAAAAAAAAAAAAAAAAGGGTTCGTTTTGCAAAAAAATAACAAACATGCCTACCTCACAAATAACTGCGAAAATATTTTATATAATTTTTTATTCTAGGTGGCATCTGTCTTGACATGTAAATGGATAATTCATTTTTATTTATTTATGTTATTCTCATATCTCCCCTAACTAAAATTGTTCTTCAGAATGTTCTAAAAAGAACATTTTGAACACACCATCATGGTTCAGAGGAGTTATTTGAGCCAATCAAATATTTCTCATTTCTGAAAACACAACGGAACAGAAATACAATAACGGTTACATTTCTAATTTGGGGATTCTCTGTGTATTTTTCAACTATTCTTAAAAATAGTGTTTCGTTTTGAAAAAATAACAAAAAAATGTCTGTCCTTACAAAGAACTGTGAAAATATTTAATACCTTTTATTATTATTATTATTATTCTAGGTGGCATCTGTCTGACATGCAAATGACTAATTAATTTTTATTTATTTATGTAATTCTCATATATCCCCTAACTAAAAATTTTTTTCAGAATGTTCTAAAAAGAACATTCTGAATGCTCTAACAGAACGTTCTGAACACCCCATCATGCTTTAGACAAGTTATTTGAGCCAAACAAATATTTCTCATTTTTGAAAATACAGCGGAACAGAAATGTGCATTTATTTGGGGATTCTCTGTGTATTTTCAACTATTTTTTAAAAAGGGTTTAGTTTTGCCAAAATAACATACCTATCCTCACAAATAACTGTGCATGTATTTAATATCACTTTTTATTCTAGGTGGCATCTGTCTGACATGCAAATGGCTAATTCATTTTTATTTATTTATGTAATTCTCATATCTCCCCTAACTAAAAATTGTTGTTCAGAATGTTCTAAAAGAATATTCTGAACACCCCATCATGCCTCTGACATCCACAATGAGCCCACTTAAGAAAAATGATGTGAAGGTCGAAATGATTCCAAACTTTACAGGAAAAAAAAATAATGCAAACGATTTTTTTCGCGGAAGTTCGTTTTGCATCACCGCTCTGGTGACTTACGCTCTGAGCCACACGTCGTATTCCGACGGAAGGACTTAGCAGTCCAAGAGGAGTTTAGCTGTTCGTTTTAAGAGAAAAATACCTTATCTCATAAAGCAACAAGGATATTGGTATTTAATACAGGAACAGAGCGTGTAATAACCGATGAACTGTAACTGAGTTTTAAAATGTCCGGCTTTTAAATCCCTCGTCTGCGAAAGATTAGAATGTTTTTAGCAGTAATGACTAACATATGAAATGAAGGTGTGGCTAGTAATAAGCTGGCGTCTAAGAAAAAGATCTGAGCTCAGCTGATGTACGGAAAAATTCGAATACCAATTTGAATAGGATCAAGCCTAGAGGGCACAAATTCGAATATAGAACACATCTTCTTGTGAAAGATAAATTTTCTTTAGCATAAGCGTGTTAATCCGATTTTTACAAAGCTTAAAAATTCAATAAATTTTAAAGATTTTATGTGTAATAAATAAATATTCAGAAAATGAGACTTCATAATTTTATCTATATACACTCGCATATAATTTTATTTTCGTATAGATATGACGGATAATGTTTCGTTTTAAAATATCGTTTGAAATATGTATTGCTGTTTATTTCAAAGAAACGTTTCTTAAATATTAACAGATATCAGTAATATCTGTTTCATTGTCTTTTTTTTTTTTTTTTTTTTTTTTTTTGTTTTTTAATTATTATTTTATTAATTAAATGTTCTAAAAAAAACCAGAATGTTATTTTCTATAAAGCATTCAAAAAATATTATTGGCAATGATGTAATAATAATAATGACGTTTTCATTGTTTTAAAATATTCTGTGCTATATCTAAAACCTGGTCTAACTTTATTCTAAACATCCCTGATCAGCCCAGGTTTAAAACTGTTGCCCTTTTCAGACTCCTGAAGGGCCATGATTGTATGGCCAATCATCTTTTTCATATGAAAATATTTGCAACCCAAAATGCATGCTCTGCAGTCTTGGAGAGGACATAGATTCATCTCACCTTCCTGTCTGCCCTGCACTTGTTTCCTCTAGCATGTATGGTCGTTACTGGGAGACTAGGGCCCTTATGGGCTAAACATGTCACTATGTGATTTCTTTCGATTCTCGTTGTTGTTTTCATGTTGTGTTCTTTTTTTTTATTTTATTACATATTGTAGCCTGCCATTGGAAAAAAATATCTAATACATAATTATTAAGAAGAATTAGACGAAATATGCTTTAAAATTAGATGAATACTTATTAGACGAATTAAATTAAATTCTTATTAGACGAATTAAATTAAATTCTTATTAGACGAATTAAATTGAATTCTTATTAGACGAATTATGCTTCAAAATTTGAGAATAACTAATGCGATTGTTCGAAATAAAAAAATATTGAATTTTCTTAAATAAAAAAAAAAATCTTAATTTTATTTGAGAATTTTTTTTTTTAATCAAAAATATAAATTTATTAATAATATTTTTGCATCAGAAAAAAATATTTCCTTTTTAAGAACAATGTATTTAAAATTATTTTTTTTTTTTAGAATGCAACAGTTTTCTTGCTATTAAAATTTTATATTTTTTTCAAATTCGTAAAGAACAAAGCCAAATTCGTAATTCAAATTAAGATTTTACAAAGCTTAAGAATTCAATTCAATCTCAAATATTTTTATGTAATAAATATTTATAAAAAAAGACTTAAAAAACGGCTTCATAATTTTATTTATACGCCCGCATATGATTGTATTTTCGGATAAATATGGTGAATTTTTTTTTTTTTAAAATATCGTTTGACATATATATTGTTGTTTATTTCAAATAAACGTTTCTTAAATTTTTGTTTTATATTACTAATATCTATCTCACTGTCATTTTTTAAAGTTTTTTAACATTAATTGTGGTTTTATTAACTCAATTATTCTAAAAAACCCCGAATGTTGTTTTCTATAAAAAAGCATTAAAAAATATCATTCGCAATGATGTAATACTAATAATGATGTTTTCATTGTTTTAAAATATTCTGTGCTATATCTAGTACATAGATATTAAGAAGAATTAGATTAATGTTGTTTTAAAATTAAACTAATTCTTATTAGACGAATTATGCTTTAAAATTTGAGAATAACTAATCCGATTGTTCGAAATAAATATTGAATTTTCTTAAATAAAAATAAATTTTAATCTCTTCTAAATCCTAATTTGATTTTTTTAAATTTGATTTTTTAATAATAATAAAAAAATATTAACAATGTTTTTGTATCAGTAAAAAATAATTCCTTTTTAAGAACAATGTATTTAAAATTCTTTTTTTAGAATGTAACAGTTGTTCGATAGCTCACTCACACAAAAATAATATACGAAGTGGACTGTATTAATTAATCTCCTTTATTTAGGCAGCCATCAAACTCGAAGATGAACTGACCCCACAACCTCTCTCTGGGGTTACACTTATTGAACTCATTTATTTATGCAGCCATCGCACTCGAGGATAGACTGCCACACACAACCTTACTCTTTGGTTGCAGAAGTTCCACTCCTTTAGTTTATGCAGACATCAAACTCGTAGATGCCTGCCACACGACCGTTCTCTATGGTCGTAGAAGTACAACTCCCTTCTTACATTCTTTCTCTCTCTCCCGTCAGTTCACCCCCTGCCAGACACCCCCACAGACAGGATGTTTTTCTGGACATAGGGCGTTGACCTCCCCTAAGCAGGGGGACATGGGTTTCGACGTAACATACCGCCACCCATTGATATGTTTAATAAACATTCAATAATACAATAAATCATTCTAACATATAATAAGTCATTGAAAAGATGAATATATATATGTATACATTGTACTAAATTTAAACAAATTACAAACATAATACCATGAATATAAACAAAAGCACTCTAAAGGAAATTACTCTGGCATAGGCAAAACACACACTTTTGATACTGGTCTTTTAAAAATTCCACTCTGGGTTTTTATTAAATACTCTGATTTTATTATCAACACCATAATAAATATCAATTATTCTGCCTAGAGACCATTTGTAAGTAGGTAAATTATCATCAACCAATAGCACTCAATCACCAATGTTTACATTGTCTTTTTCAAAGACCCATTTATTTCTTTGTTGCAATTCACTTAAATAACTACGGTGCCATTTTTTCCACACTAATTGAACTATTTTAGTTACCCTTTGCCACTTATTAAGATTATTATCTTTTAAATCAATTAAATTAGACTCTAAAATAGCGTTCGTTGATCGATTAATCAAAAAATGGGCTGAGTTAAACTTCGAAGTTATCACTATCAGTAGAAATTGGACTCAATGGTCTAGAATTCAAAATTGCTTCAGTTTGTATGCACACAGTTAAACTCCATAATTTAAACTAGCACCTTTAACTACTCTTCTAAAGGGAAACTTAAATGATTCAATGGCCCTTCCCTTGGCCACCAAAATTTGGGGCTCGAGATGGAATAAATTTCCATTCAATACCTTCTTCACATGAAGGTAACTTAATATCAGGATTAATAACTAACTCATGAAACTTTTGAATTTCTCTGTTTGCACCTACAAAATTCTTTGCATTATCAATAATTTAGCACATTTGCCTCTACGTGCAATAAATCTTTTAAAGCAGCTATAAAGGATTCGGATGATAAATCAGAAACACTCTCAATATGCACTGCCTTAAACACAAAACAAACAAATAAACATACATACATTTTACACACAATACTCTTTCTTTGTTTACCAATTTTAACCAAAAATGGTCCATAGAAATCTACTCCTGAAATATTAAATGGTTAATTCATGGTAACTCTATCTTTCGGTAAACTACCCATTAGTTGTGTTGACACAATAGGTTTTACTTCTAACAAATAACACATTTATGCACTATTTTTCTGCAAATAGATTTTCCACCTATAGGCCAGAATTACTCACGTACATGACACAAAAGAGCAGATAATCCTACATGAAATATTTTATATGGTAATAAGAAATTAACATCTCAGTAAATGCATGATTTTTAGGTAACGTTATACGGTGTATTTTATCACAACTACATTCCGCATTACTCAAACGTCCACCTACTCTTAAGATTCCATCTAAATCTAAAAGGGATTTAAAGATTTCAATTTACTCTTTGGTATAAGTTTCTTATCTTTCAATAGACCTTTGAAAACTTTTCTTGTTGAATAGATTTTTACCAGAAGTATCTCAGCAATATTCATTTCTATCAGACATGAATAACTAAACAATAATAATATATATAAATTATCAATATAAATAAATTATCAATTGAATAATTTAATTTAAATGACAAACACCTGGTATTTTTAAGAAATCTAAATATGTAACTTAAATACTTAAACTTTTATATAATTATTAATTAAACTCAATAAATAGTTCATGAAATTTCAGTCACTTGTTTCATAAACAATTTGTTCTCACCAACACTGGATCACTCAGTTCAGAAAAGTTCTCGTCCTGTTTATCAAGGATCTGGATCGGTTGATCAGGATACTTTTCTCCAGCCAGGAACTCTGGTCTCACCTAATGTGGTATCACTGGAAATCAGATGACAATCGATGAATTGTAGCAACTCTGATGAGCACGAAAGTCTTTTAATCACTTGATTTCGAATCACTGCAATAAACTACTTAGATGTCTTAAGCTTCAAGGCACATTCACAAAAGTAGTTGATGAATTCTCAAAATTAAAACGTTGAAGATCATTGAAGCATATTAAACACCAACTGTAACAGATGTTATACTCTCACACGAACAGTTGAGGTTCGGCAATGGCATTTGCCGTTCAGGGCATATTCCCTTACCAGCCATCTCTGTTTCTTGGACGGTCCCATAGTTGAACGACTCCTGTAGACTCCACCACATCCATATGATGGTTTACCATATCTGCTTCCTCTATCTCCTCCATAACGGAAACCATCTCCCCTGACTCCACGGTATTCTCCTCCTCCACAGTCTCCTCGTTTATCTCCACTGGAATAGCCACCATCTTTACTGCCACGGATGTTTCCATCACCACGGTTTCCTCGTTTAACTCCACGACCTTGGGATGGGTCCACTTATCTTTGAACCATTGATGGTAGCTCCATTCATGGTCTTTGAGGAACAATCAAATACTCGTAATTTCTCAGGCCGGTAAACATGATGAGTTGCATGAGTAGCATCTGGTACTTTTTCCTCAATTATTTTCTCGCATGTAGAATTTTCACTATCACCTGTTAATTCCAATTTCTCAAACCCTTCTACTGGCCAAATTTTTCTCAATGGAAAATCAACTTTATCTGTGGATAGTCCACAATGTTCTCTACTTACATTTCCTGTGGTGCTGCACCCAGACACCACAAAGCCAAACACAGTATTCTGAAGAATAAGATTTGGATTTTCTATATCTCTCTCCTCAATATCATTCTCTTTCACAGAAGTACGTGGTCGATTAGAAATCATAGGCTTTACAGGTAATGCAGGCTTAGAAGGAACTACAGGTTTTACACTGCGAGACTCAATAGATTTAGGTTTCTCTTTACTTGCTTCTAATACAGATGATGTTGTTGAAGGAATATGAGAGGTTCGAGTTTGGTGGAGAGAAGTGTTGCTGTTTGAATCACTTGATTTCTTACATTCGTTCATGTTCTCTTTGTACTGACTTTGTTAGAAACATCTTTTTCTGGAACATTGTCAGTTTTTGCACTGTTTTGCTGTGCAGAAGTATTTGACGCAAAATAACTTGAATTATAAACATTGGAAAATGGTCGGGGAGTAAGATTACACACGTTTGATGTTGACTTCACAACTGATAATGGATTAACATTTTTCTTATTAGAAGTTGAAGAATCTAAACTATTGGGCCATGACTCATCTTCAGTTGAGGAAGACAAAGAGTCATCACTCACTATTTTATTATAGCTAATTTGGGAAGTTTAAGCTGAACCCCTTTTCCATTTCTCAAGTTCCAACTCTTTTTCAAGTTTGGCCAACTGAATTTTCTCTATCTCTAATTTTATTTCACTTTCTCGTTTCTTTTCCCTCCTTTCTTCTAAAACATCATCTACAAGATTGCGCACTATTTCAATCCTGCTTCTATAGACATGACTGGATTTGATTAGGTTGATCAAATCTATTTTTCTAGCATTGACTGGAATGGTTAAGTCCATCTCTTCCGCTACCTCTTTTAGCTCATCCTTCTTTAGATTTAAAAGAAACAGACATTGTTCATTCACTTAAATTCACTAAAACAATGCACTGCAGAACTTAACAAAACCTGTCAAACTAAACACTCTAATTCAACACCTTAATTAACCTAAATTAACACAACAGACAAAGCCACTAACACATAAAAACTCAAACTAAACAACCGGCAAGGCTAATTAGGCAATATACACAATCAAAGACACACTATACTTCAATACTATATACTAAATCAAGCTAAATGTCCAATACATTAGAATTATTAAACTTCACCTACCGAACTCATGGTAGAATGCAGCCAACGATTCGTGGAAATCCAATGGATCACTCTATCTCAATGCTCAACTAATCCGTCTCCGGGAGACTGGACCAAAATGTTCGATAGCTCACTCACACAAAAAAAAAAAAAAAACTCAAATAATATACGTGGACTGTATTAATTAATCTCCTTAATTTAGGCAGCCATCAAACTCGAAGATGAACTGACCACACAACCTCTCTCTGGGGTTACACTTATTGAACTCATTTATTTATGCAGCCATCGCACTCGAGGATAGACTGCCACACACAACCTTACTCTTTGGTTGCAGAAGTTCCACTCCTTTAGTTTATGCAGACATCAAACTCGTAGATGCCTGCCACACGACCGTTCTCTATGGTCGTAGAAGTACAACTGACCCTTCTTACATTCTTTCTCTCTCTCCCGTCAGCTCACCCCCTGCCAGACACCCCCACAGACAGGATGTCTTTCTGGGCATAGGGCGTTGACCTCCCTAAGCAGGGGGACATGGGTTTCGACGTAACAACAGTTTTCTTGTAATTAAAATGTTATATTTTATTCAAATTCATAATTCAAGTTAAAATCCAAAGATTCGATCAAATTAAGATTTATAATTCAAATTCAAATTCATAAAGTAGTAATTGAGCAGTGGTTAATAATTTATTGATTAAACTATTTTAATATAGTAGCTTAAACAATATATAATATGCTTATTAATTAAGATCAAATTGATAGCATATATTAAACATATGTTATATATATATATATATATATAACAATATGCTTATCGATTAAGATCAAATTCAAATTCGTAAAGTATTAGTAATGAAGTACTGGTTAATAATTTTAATGATTTAACTATTTTAAAATACTAGAAAGAATATACTTATTTTTCTAAAAGTTATAATATTTGAACCATATATGCATATATATATGCCAAGGACAAATTTTAAGAAACCTGATGTTTTATGAATTCGTTTTTCCATTTGAATTTCACAGTACTTTGGAATGACGCTAATTGCTACATAATGAAACACAATGAGAGTTTGATAAAACACACGATCAGGAAAAAATGAGGAAGTTGCACAATGAGTGAAGAAAAAAAAAAATAAAAATAACTAAATGACTTGAATGACAAACTAAAAAACAATGAATGTTGCAAAATACCTAAAACAAATTAACTTCATTTGTGACTCACTCTTGATCCGTAATTTAATAAAAATGTTGAGTTTTAAATGAAAAAAAGAATACAAGAAAAAAAAAAAAAAAAGAATGCATCAATTTTGGAATAAATTATGGGATTCCGTGTTGGAAATATATAGTTTTTGTACTTGTATGGGTACGGGTCACATCTTCGGGAGTCAGATTGTAATAGGCAGATATGGGTCCCTGTTCAGGCACCATATTGTAGTGTGCAGGTTGGGCAACCAATGTAATTAGGATAGGTTGCGAAACTTGAGGCACAGGTGAGAACTAACAGCTTTATTTAACAGCTACATCCACAAACACCACACACATACAATTAGAGACGTACAATATTTAACACATTTAAAGGCAGATAATTATAGATTCGTGGAAAGATTCCACTTCTAAGCCGAAAACCAGAAACTGTGCTATGCGCAGGATGCGTAAAATATACTTACTCTCCGGGGGAAAGATTATAAGCCAATTAATGGACCGATGCGCCAAATATATTTCCTCTTTTGATGAGAGACTATAAACTAAACTTTTCTCTACACAAGCGCATTTTTGCGCTATACTTTACTCTCAGGTGAGAGTCTCGAGGTCGATAGAACCATTTCTCCTGAAAGCCACAGGGGGCGCGCTTGCCACTGTGTAGGAAGAAGCATTGTTACAGTTTCAATATTCTATTACAAAATGTTAATTTTTAATTAGTGAAGATTCTTTTTTCATTAAAATGCAAAATAAATGCCGCCTTTTTAATTTTTGTATGACCATGTTTTATCTGGAATTATCATCCGCTGTGAAATCTTTCAATATCCCATTTACTGATGGCTAATAGCTTCATGTCTAAGATAGTATTGTGGCTCGATTCATGGACCAGTAGCGACGTGCGCAGCTATAGAGCACGGAAGGCATGCAGTTCGAATCCGCTAATGGCACTGTTTTCAAAACGAGAAGGCTTGATGATGATAGTGACAATGAGTGTAAAACCGTCTGGTATCGATAGTCAGACAGCCTGGTGGGAGTTTTCCTGTTTATATCTCATACGAAAACCAATTGCGGAGCTGTTACCCATAAAAGTCCTCCCGGAAGGCCCTGTTTTCTCCCAACGGTGAGTTGTTATTGGTTTACACGAGGCACCGATGTTTCACCCTCACCTTTCTAATTGGTAGATTTGATTTGTTGCTCTGCGGTCATTTTATGCACACTTTGTGGCTAATTAGACCGGAACTTACAGTTTAACGTGGATTCCGAACCCCTAACACACATGTCATGCCACTTCCAGGATTCGAATCTGTAGCCTGTGGTACCAACGGTCAGAGAGCTAGCCAATTGGCCATCAGTCCGCTCTAATTGGTAGGAGGGAGCATGGCACTAGATAGGGGAAGGTGTGGTGAAAAGACACTGTCGTAACAGCAGGAAAGAAACTGAAGTTTAGACTTTAGATCCCTAGTTCCCAAAGTGGGTGATACAGTCCCTTAGGAAATTGAGGAATCATCAAGAGTAAAGATAGTAGTCTCAGCATCTGAGGGGGTATTTAATAAAAATAAAAAGGGCACTGAAGATATAAAGAAGGACGAAAAGATAAAAATAATTGCATTTCCTTCATCATATTTAGAAAATGATTTGATGCCATCATAAATTTGTTAATATAAATATCTGTAGAAACCAATTGCAACAGCGAACTCTTTACCTGAATAATGTTCTACAAAGAGTAAAAAAAAAAAAAATAATTGAATTGAAAAAATTGTGAATTAGCATGTAGACCTGAATATGTTCTACCGAAAGTAAAAAAAAATGTGAAAGAGATTTCATTTATCTGCAATTAAACAATTTTGGATTATTCTAACTATTTTTTGCATCAATTAACATATGATGTGTTGTATTAATATACAATTACCAGTCATCGTTTCAATAAATATATAAATTTTTGATTTTTAAAAATGATACTATTTTCATTTTATAAATTTTGGAAATGAATCCTATTTTTTTTTCTACTATTTCTATTTTCGTTCAACACAGACATTTTAATTAATCTGATGATCACGTTATATAATATCTTACTTGATTAATACTCGAGTTTAATTAATCAGAACTTCTCTTGAAATATCAAGGATTATTATTAAAAATTCGTCAATAATTTTCGTTTCTGGATGCAGTATAATCTGATTTCTACTAGATTATTTTGCTGCGCTTTCGGTTTATCTCCACTGCGTCCTTGGGCTTTTGAGATAAAAAGAAATCCTCTTTGGAGATAAGTCCTCGCAGCGAAAAATATTGTTTACAGCTTCTCAATCGCAACAAAAGTTGGATTTCAGAGAAGAGATGGGATTTATTGCAGCTAGAACATGTCGACAACTTATCAAGACGTTTTTTGCCTCATGATCATAAATTAACTCCCTTTTTTTATAAAGCGCCATTGTTTTCATGAGGCGTCAGCACAATTCTCAAAAGAATGTATAAATATCTCAACGAGATATGAATCTAGTTCAGCATTCTCTGAATATCTTTGAAGCGGTAAAATGACTTAACAATCTGTGGCCTTTTTTAAGGTAATTTGAAATTATGAGTATATTTGCTGTGAATGTGCAAACAGTTCTTTAAAAAACTGCTTTAGTTTATTATTATTATTTTGAATACAGGAGTACCTACACTTTTATACAATGGCTCATAAATCAGTTAGGCTTGTTCTGCTACTTTAAAATGGGAGTACCACTTCGATGGCTAATAGCATCATCATAACTGGCTCGACAGCCCGTTGTGGGCCTTGGCCTTCTTTAAAAGATCCAGCCAGGCTGTTTTTCTTGGCCGTGGACCTTCAGTTTTGATCTTAATAACATTAAAATCAGAGTCTAAACAGTCGACCCATCTCTTTTTCGGTTCTTCCCCTTGGTCGTTGTCCAAAAGGGGTTACATTGCAAACCTTCAAAGCAGCTCTATTACTTTCCATTCTCATGAGATGACCGGCCCATCTCATTCTGTACAGTTTAACAAATTTTAAAATGTCAATATCTCTAAAATGTTTGTAAAGTACAAAATTGTATCTTCTTCGCCAATTTCCGTTGTCATTTATACCACCAAAAATAGTTCGTAGCACTTTTCTTTCAAAGATGGCCAACATTTTCTCTTCTCTTGCAGTTAGTGACCATGCTTCAGATGCATATGTTAGTACTGGTCTTATGAGAATTTTGTACATTAAAATTTCAGGTCTTCTTTTAATCAGGTGGGATGGCTAATAACACATCATTCAATAAGTCTCCGGTCTAAAACATATATGACAACACTGTTGGCAGAGTCTTACCTGTTGATAGACCCATATGAATTTTGGATAGTAGCATCCTTCGTACGATACGTGTCAAAATTTCGTGACATTCTGATTATTAGTTTACAGTTCACAGTGGTTTTAATGAACCCAGTTTTGCAATTTTCAAAACGATGGATAAAAAAGAATTTCATGTGTTGATTAAACATTATTTTTTGAAGGGGAAAAATACCGTTGAAGCCAAACAACGACTTGATAAGCATTATAGAGATTCTTCACCAGAGAAATCAAATATTATTGACTGATATGCTGAATTTAAACGTAGTCGTACAAAACTGATGATGCTGAACGCTCTGGTCAACTAAAACCGGCATTTGCTCCTGAAAACATAAAAAAAAAGTCCACAAAATAGTTTTGAAAGATCTTAAAGTGAAGTTGCCCGAGATAGCTGATACCTTAAAGATTTCAGAAGGTAATGTGTTAACAATTTTACATGAATATTCGAGCATGCTTTCAAAATGGGTGCTGTGTTTGTTCACACCGGACCGAAATTAAAAAACACAGACAGCAACAAACAGCGTCGATGGTTCAGAGAGCTGTTTGGAGCTGTTCAAGCGAGATAAAAAAGATTTCTTGCATCGGTATGAGTCATGGATTCACTACTACACACTGAATCAAAATTATCGTCAACTGAGTGGACAGCAGCCGATGAAAGCCATCCAAAGGACTAAAAACTCAAAAATCAGCAGGCAAGGTTTTGCCATCCGTATTTTTGGGACACGCATATTTTGTTCACCGACTATCTTGAGAAAAATATAACAATCAATAGCGAATATTACATGTCATTATTGGATCGATTGAGTGTAGAAATTAAGAAGAAAAAAAAAAGTGCTGTTTCATCATGACAATGCCCTTGTCACAAGTCGATGAAAACTATGGTTAAAATGAATGAATTACGTTTTGAATTGTTTCCCCGTCCACCGTTTTCTTCAGATTTGGCCCCAACGACTATTAGCTTTTTGCAGACATCAGAAAGATGCTCTGGGAAGAAATTTGGCTCAAATGAAGAAGTGATTACCGAAACTGAGGCCTCTTTTTTGAGAGCCAAGACAAATCGTTTTACAAAAAAGGTATTGAAGAGTTAGAGGAGGGTTGGAATAAATGTATCATTCTTAAAAGAGAATATGTTGACGAATACAGTCGAATTTCTAAAAAAAAAAAAGTTGTTTTTCTTAGCTAGACCGGAGACTTAGTGAGTGATGTGTTGTTGTACTCCAGGGGCGGTATCTCGGATATTAGCACCTTCTCTCAATTCTTTACGCCCTATGGTGAAAATTCAATGAAAACTTCAATTTCTACAAATTTAATGTTATCTATACACGGCGTATTCAATGACACTTGGCAGGGTTTTGAATCGATTGTCGAGTTTAGAAGCCCGACGCGTTAACAGGTCACAAATAAAAAAAGTTTTTAAAAATTAATATGTACTGAAAATTTATAAAAATGTTTATTTTTATTTTAAATTTTACTAACGAAAAAAATTTATGTTACAAATATATATATATATATATATATATATATATATATATATATATATATAATTACGTTGAGGACTGGGTTGTATTGACGATTTCTCTGCGAACAATCCAATAAAAACTAACATTGAAGAAGGCATGTCGTGTGGGCTGCATCGACGAACGCTGTTACTCATTTACCACCACTACTACTGCACCACACCCCATCACTGTGTCTAGAGCTGAGTTTCTCCTTTACATGTTTGGGAATGATGTGGGTGAGAAGAAGTCTGATTGGGCTCTGACGCTTTACGATCATATGAGACCGGGACCTACAGCTTAAAGTGAAATCCGAACCACTACAAACATCCATGGCCATCGCCGAAACTCAAACCCGAAATCTGTGGACCGAGCATTAGCCACTCGACCATCAGGCCTCTAATTTAGCACTATACCCAAAGGGTACGTGTAGCTTGACGCTATGCTACGGACGCGACACAAGCTCTAAGATTATAGCGGCCTGATGGCCAATTGGCTAGTGCTCTTCCCTTTGGTAACACAGGCTTCAGGTTCAAATCCTGGTGGTGTCATGAATGCTTGTGAGTGGTTCCGAAATCCCCGTTAAACCGTAGCTCCCAGCCTAATTAGCCTAAAGAGTGCACCGTAGACTGACAAAGCAAACCAATCTACGATCATATTAGACTGAGACCTATGGTTTAAAGTGGATTCGAATGATACAAATACACATGATTCAGTAGAATTGTGTCCCAAGCTGGGTCAGCTGATGCTATGCGTTGCTACACTGCTTTACACAATACGTAGACCCAGTGAAGACAGTAGTTCAAGTCTTGTATGGACTTGGACTTTTTATAGAAATTTTAAGGTTTCTATCATACAAATGTAAAAGCACGATAACTTGCCTCTAAAATCCTTCTAGGGGACATAAGCCCCTGATAAAGTATACACATCGATGGGAAGTTTAACGTAAAAACGAAAGCCATTTACAAACATTCATACAATTCTTAAATTATCTCTTTCATAATAACGTTTATGTTTTCTATAATCGGATTGCAAATAACACTTACTTTACTGGAATCCCAGATTCGCCACAATAAAGTAAATTTTCTTGACAAAAAAATTGATTTCTTTTAAAACACAATAACAGCCATCTTTATTTTTCATAGAATTAACAATAACGTTCCCAATTTAACGCTTAATTAAACATTTCAAAATAAACGCAGCCATTCACTTAAATTTTTGAATTACACGTGCAAATATAACAGGCAGTTTTCATGAAAAAGTTATCAATACATACTAAAATCAGAAAGAAAGATTTATTCAAATAGTAAGACAATCGGCAGGTATGATATACATGTATACAAAAAAAAAAAAAAAAAAAAAAAAAAAAAACTAATAAAATATCAGGGCGAACAAAAGTTTTACTCGGAAGATACAGCTACATGAAACAAACGAATCAATAAAGTTTTAGCTTATCTATTGTCTCTATGCCAGCTTTTTAGCTTCCTTAACAAAGTTTTAGAGTTGGTCAATCTCCTGTGGGATTTCTTGTCAGATTTTCTTTAATTATCGATTTAAATCGTCGAGAACCTGAGACAATCGCAGCCGAAAAGTGAACAGATGGAATTAAATTTAGATGGAGGTTATATCATAGAACTGAAAAAAAAATTTTTTTCACAATACAGATCATGCTCAGTTGCGGAGCTCCTATTGTTTATTCATTGGCAAGAAAAACTGAATTACTTGTGTGTTGGCATTGCCAAATTTTCAAAAGGTATTTGCATACATAATTTTGTTACAAAATGATAATACTACTTGATCACTTCATTTGCATCTTAGAATGCACACGTAGTAAGGTAGTTGCACAGGATACTAAAAACTTACATAACGTCTATCAAACGGAAACACGATTTGTCAGGTTTGGTTTATCGTTCCTTTTTCCCTAGTGTTTTGCATCCTTTAGGCTAATTGGACCGGAACCTATAGTTTAACATGGATTCCGAACCACTCACAAACATGCATGCCACCGCCAGGATTCGAACCTGAAGCCTGTGGTACAAAGGCCAGAGCACTAGCCAATTCGCCATCAGGCCGCTCGATTTGTCAGGAGATCAATCTTTCGATTAATTGGCATTTTATAATGTAAAATTTTAGTATATAGTAGAAATTCACATACCCACCTTTAGAGAGAGTTATATACCAGAAGCTAAAAAAAAGTGTCATCACACCAGTAAAATATATTTCAAATATAACATAATACCCTTTCCTTGTTACCTCTAAAAACTTCATAACCGTATGCATAATAAATAATTAATTCCGATTTTTAAAATATTATATTTAGATTTCGAGTTAATTTTGAGATAAAGTGACTGTCACCTTGATATGAAGAATGATCTGTTACATAAAGAAGGATGGTGCCATACCGTATAATTTCTTAAGTTCTCATTGTTTTACGTAAAAAATAATAAATATTTCAATACAAATTCGAAATATTTATTATTTTTAGAAAAGTCAAAAAGGCGAAAGTCGAATCGTGTCTGTTTTGAAGGAAATAATTATAGCCTTAGAAGCCTGTTATGCTTCTAAAATAGAGGCATTTGAAATGGTTGATTAACATACATTTAGCTTGATAGTCAATTGGTAGCACTATGGCCTCTTGTATCACAGTTTTCAGGTTCGAATCCTGGTGGTTGCATGAATGTTTGTGAGTGGTTTGGAATCCACTACTAACTGTAGGTCCCGGTATAATTAGCCCTAAATTGTGCAAAAAATGACCGTACAGCGACAAACCAAACCTTCCGAAGAGAGGTGTTTTATTTATTTTTCTCATGTGTAACGTGAATGTTGGACATTTACTTTTTGGAAGCAAGCGGTACATTAATAAAAACGAAATTGATAAAGATAAGCCAAATTTTAAAGAAAGATAAGCTTATCAATTAAGTATACTGAGCTTGATGCTATACATTTATTATGAATAGTTATAGCAAATTAATTCTGATGCCGTAATTTTTCAACAATGTAGTAAAACTTTCGGTAAATTTTTTATTATTACAAAAATAAATAAAATCGAAATGAAAGTGGAACACAGAATGTTATTTATCACATGCACATTTTTTTAAACCGCAAAAAGAACAAGCTATTGTGTCATGAAAGTTTAGATAAAGTCGTACAACTATAAAACAAATGGAAGAAATAGCTATACATAACGTTTTATCTGTTTCTTTTTTTACGTATATATAGAACTATGGAAAAAAATAAGTATTGGTTTCTTTTACTTTTAAAAGTATGAGGAATCATATGCAGTTGGTCTGAATGCCTCCAAGTTTGATGCTGAGATTTTTGCCATAAAGAATGCAATTTTAAACTTTCTTGGACTAACTAGAAATCTTAATAAAGCAGTTATCTTTATTCACAACCAAGCTGCAATCTTGGCAACTGTCTCCTATACACCTAGTGATTGCTTCCTTGTTGAAGAGGCTAAGATAAATCTGCTCAATGCAATTGCTTCTGGCTGGGAGGTTGTTTTTCAGTGGATTCCCAGCCATTGCGGGGTGCCTGAAATGAGAAGGCCGACCTTTTGGCTAAAAATGGTTGTAAGTTACCACAGCCACAATGTCCTTTATCCTTTCATCAATTTTAAGAAGAAAATAAACAGACCCTTAAAACAAACTCCTTTCAACTGATAAAACGTGGAATATACTTGCTTCATCGCCCATCCCAATGAACTTGCCCCGTGCAGTTTTTACAGTAAATTTCCGACTCTCGACAGGACATGATTTTCTTAATAAACACTTGCACCTCATTGGTGTAGCTGCTAATGATGTCTGTTCTTTGTGTTCGTCGGGTGAGGTTATGGACTTTTTAATTTGACAACATGCACTGCATTTGCTTTTATGACTTTTAATCCTGATAACTTCACCAAGGCTAAATTTTATTGGGCTGCTAGAGTTCTTATGGCGCATATCGCTACAGTTTGATGTAGGGGGAAAAAAAAAACTTAAAATTTATATAATTTGGATAGGACAGTTTTTTTTAATGAGAAATTTCTTTATAATTCCATTTAATGTATGCCTAATTTAAACTATTATTCTTTTCCACAATACAGCACAATTTCTTGGTAATAAATAACCTTCGTCCTGGCAGATTTTTATCTTTTTGTATTGCTTCAGATTTTGCATCAAGCACGTTAATCTCTTCAGTGAGAATCGGATCAAAGAATTAGTGTAGTGTAGTTTTTCTTTAATTAAAATCACTTTAGCTGAAGGCGGGAACCTAGAAGGAAACCTTTTGGAGAATTATTACAAAATTTTTCTACAAAAAAAAAAAAATCGTTATTGGTTAGGATTGATTCTATTTTACCTAATAATGTTCTATTCTCGCCAATAATAGTTGTAATTTTATGTAATAATATTGTTTATTAAATAGTGTAACGTTAAAATGCACAGTTTTCTTTTTCAAGATGTCGAACCTCCATAATCGTTAAGGTATCGCAACAAAAATTGCGTAAAACGAAGTTTTTAGATTGATTTTATAGTTTCTTTGATCTATATATAATATAATGCATATTAAATTGGCTTATGTCAAGGAGATACTTTTTGTCACAGTCTTTCTTATCATTACACATATGGCAGAACGAATAAATAATATTTAAAGTGTAAGGGGAGTGATGGCCGAGTTACTAGCGCTCGGTGCCCCAGGTTTTGAGTTCGAGTCCCAGCGATGCTATGGATGCTTGTAGTGGTCCGAATCCACTTTAAACCGTAGGTCCCAGTCTAATATGATTATAGAGCTTTGTGGAGGTAGTGTTACCCGTGTCCGTAGCATACTTCAAGCTACACATGCCTCCGGGGTAGTGCTAAATGAGTAATAGCGTTTGTCGGTTGCCACACGACATGCCTTCTTCACGCCTAGTTTGTATTGGGCTACTCACAGGGACATGGTCAATACGACCCAGTCCTCGATGTAATTAAAAGAAATATTTAAAGTTTAATTTAGATAAATGTATTTTTTCTTATTTGTGTGATAAATATAATCAATTTATTATACAATACTAACATTGACGATGTAGTTCTATTGACCCTTAATTGTGGATATCGGTCACTTTGCAATCACAGCGTTATACAATTCTTTAAAACGAGACACACCATTTCAATGGGGGTAGCGTTACTCACGTCCGTAGCATATCTTCAAGCTCTACTTGTACTTCAGCTAAGTAAGATCATGTGTAAGTATATACAAGTATATATATATACAAGCATATATTGTAAGTATACGTGCTTGTTATACTTGCACTTCAGCTAAGCGTCTCTTGTACTTTAGTCAAGGAAGATTATGTGTAAGGGTTCCTGGACATACTTTCAAGAGTTAATGGCGCCATATTGGTGAAAATTAGAAAATAAATCCAGAAGATTCTACTGTTGTCGCTCAAAGGACCTTCTTACTCTACCACATGTAAGCCAGCTAAAGGCATGGCAGAATTAAACTGTTTCTGATAGAGAGAACTCGTCAGGTGAACTTTTAGGTGATTTTTCAGACAATGAACTTAGTGACTCTAACCTAAGACGTAATCCAAGACGTGCCTGCATAAAGACAATCTCCTACGGAAAATGATAATTCAATATGAGTGACTTGATATAACTTTAACTGACTTGATTTAATTGAATTTACTTGATTTAATTGCTATTTACTGATTTTTATGTTGATTTAATTGATTTTATTGTGTTGCTACTGGTTTATATAAGTAATTTGATTTAGTTTTAATTCCAATTTGCTTACATTGAATTTAATTGACTTATATGTTGTTTACTGATTTTTATATGTATTGAATTAATTGATTTATTTAGTCATTGATGAGTATGTAGTTAGATAATCATGTGAATAATTTCTAATGATGTTTATTATAATGATTACCTTATTTTATAACTTTTTAGTAGTTCATTCGAGGGCGAATGATTGTCAGGAAATGCCGAATGTAGGTTTAATTATAACCGAGAGAGGTCGCGGTTATAACTGGTAACTGTGGTCCAGTGCGGTAAGTAGCAGTTGCGGTGAGATCTCGAGGTGAAAGCTAGGAGCGTCAGATAAAAACAGACGGTCAGGGACCGGCTTTGGTTTTTAGATATCAATAGTATTGTAGAAGTGGCACAGGGTGCCAAGTGTATGTATGTATTCATAGTGTAAATAAAAAGATTAGTACTATTAAAAAGAGAGTATTCCATCCTGACACAACCAGCTGCTAGTACAGTAGCTAACAGTACTTATTTGATTTTCAAAATAAAATAAAATTCTACTTTTCTCGCCATGATTGTATTTTTTCAATATGTAAGTTTATGAATATGCATGTAAGTTATCATTGAATGGTTTCATTTACAAGAAAATGTAAATGAATCCATGCAATGATATTAAGAGTATGGCTAAGATGGTTCCAGATCAATAGTGTTATGAAGAATTTGAAAGGTGACATTTCTTTTTTGTAGAAATGCTAATTTTTAAAATTTTAGTTTTTTACTGATTATTATTTTCTGATCACCCTATATTGTAATATTCTTCAATTTTAAGTTTCTTTGTCTTATTTCTAAAAATGTTTTCTATAAAACATGTCTCTGTCATGTCCATAACTAGATTTGGTGTTGAATTAAATAAAGAAATTATGTTAAAAGTATGAATTTGCATTGCATTCCAGATTGGACCCATGTGCATTACACTAATTCATTCAGAAGTAGAAAATTTTATTTAATACAGTTGATCTGAAAATGTTGTTTAAAGAACATTCATTATAAGACAATATTTTTTTTTAAATAGATGTAGGGTTTGTTGGTGTCGTAATCACCAGATAACGACACTTGCTTGTCTTTGACAGACCCTGTTTACAACGTGGGGGTGTATTGAACTTTGAACTCTGACCCCACGAGAAGGGAACAGGTCCCCGTGGATGAGAAAAGAAAGCACCGCAGATGGGCGCGGAAGAGAGCGCTAGCTGACATGGGAGAGGTTGCGTCAAGCAGCGGTAGAAAATGGTTATGAATGTTTAACAATTAATGTAAATATCATTGTAAAATATCGTAGGAATAAATGGCTTTAGTTAAAGTAACGTCCTGTTACTGCGTTTTGCATGTCAAATACCCTAGATACCCACTGCAAAAGTCAAGCTACTGTTAGACTGGTAGAGTAGTCTAACAAAACTGTAGGTTCGGCTGGGATGCATCTTTAGCAAACGCCCAAGTCTACATAGATTTTTCTCCATTTAAAGAAAAGGAAAAAAACAAATGGACCACAATGTCTCACCAACAGTTTCTTTTCAGTAACTTGATTTTTTTCTAAAAATATTACACAAATTACTGTCATCCACTTTTTGTCTACTCAGTATATTCATTATTACTTCCCATTTTAAATGTTTATTTGTATTATTTCCATAAAAGTACTTTTACTATTTCGATTTGATGTAGCGTTTATGTCACAATTCGTTGAAATCATTGTCAAAATCTTCTACTGTTGTATTTCTCATTGATTATTTTCATTTCTATGTACTAGTTAGTCTGTTTTAAACTATCTATTCACTGTTTTCATATTGTTTACCATTCACTATATTGTCTCCAGTATTAGGATCTTTGAAATGAAACAGCCCATGGACACCTTTTCAAATTATTAAGTATTATGTGTAAAGATTAGATAAATTAGAAAATTAGCCAAATTAATACGGGCATAATTATATATAAACATTGTTTAACAACATATGTGCTATACACAGATTACACTCCCTAAGCACCAAAAGTAGAAATGCACAACTTCACTTGCAGTTTGAATTATTACCTGTTAGTTACTATATAGTTTGTTTGATAGCACAGTAATCAGCCCATAACAGGACTGAGATTTAATGATATTCTGCTTCTACTAATTAATGTTACAAAACCAAAATATTAATGAAAATAAATGATTTTTGTAGGTTTTAAAAATTTATTATGTGGTATGAAAATATGTTATTTCTATTGGGATCATAGATATAACTTTTACTACAATTATGAATGATAACATGACCTCAAATCAATGTTGATTTTACAAATTTCTTATTAATGCTAGATATTATTAGAAGTAAAGTGAATATAAAAAGACGATGAATTTTCTTATTGTAGCTTATAAACTGCCTAGAGTCCAGGTAAGTACCCCTTTTCTAGTAGATATATTATATTAATTATGACGAAATAATCAATGATCAAAATAAGATATCCTTATTTTTATATTAAGCACTTAAATACTTCAAAAAAAAAAAAAAAAAAAAACTTAATTCAAATTACTTTAAAAATATTTCAGAAATTTTTGAAAATTTAAAAATGAATGTCAAAAACATTTCACTATAAGATTTCCATAAAATATATTATTCATGTAAAACAAACACTACAAAGAAAGACATTGAAATTTAATGTGAACTTCAGACTTTATTTCACATATGTAAAACAATTGCCACAAAGGTGTACAATACAAAAATTAATCTACTTTCCAAAAATAGAAACAAAAAAGTCAACTATTTGGACCCAAAGGTATACAATTCTGATTAGCCAAGAAACTTGGAGGTGAGGGGGGACAAAAAAAAAAAATTATCTAATACAGGATAAAATTTTAAAATGTTTGTGTTACAAAAAATATATGCAATCATTTCACTTCATATAAAGCACATTAATTATTCCATGCATATTTAATAAGGTGATATGCAACCATTTTATACAATATACAATAAGGCACTTAGTTTCAATATGCATAGATATGCACGAGACGTTACAAATTCTTTTCAAAAACATTATTACTGTAGCGATATGGTTCGTGGATGGAATACAGTTTTGTGGAAGAACAAAGAATAAGTCCAGAGGTAATAAAATTCATGGGCGATTTCACTGCAGATAATTACTTAGTTCAAAAACACAACTAAAATATACAAAGCTTAAAATAAAAGAAAGCAAATATACAAATAGAAAATTTTCATCAGAAATTAATCAGAAAATTTTCATATATAAGACAGTTTTGACTGAATTAACTAGTGATGCAATTCAATATCAATATAATTGGAATTAATAATAATAAGGCACTTGGGGATTATACATATCATAAAATATACATAAACTATCTAATATTTAAGAATGTAGAAAGAACAGAAAAAAAAAAAAAATAATAATAAAGGAAATGTATAGAGCAAAAGACAAAAACAATTAAAAAACACAGAATTATTTTCAAACATTAAGATTAACAAAAAAAATTTCACAGAGGTTAACAAGTGTTTATGAATTTCAAATAAAAATTTTTCTCATTCAATAAACTGATTGTATAGAAGTTAATGTTTCATAATATAAATCTATTAGAACAATAATGTAAAACTTACAATAAATCACTGGTATATTTAAACTGAATCTTTTAAAAATAACAAATCCATATAAAATACACAGGTATTTTAAATACTAATAATTTTATAATTAAAATTTTTGTTTTATCATTTTAACATACAAGATTTAACTGCTTTCCTTTTTGCCATGTACTTGACGTCATATCCTCAGTTGAGAGGGAAAAAATTGACGTTCAAAGTCATCAAAAAATAATTTTTTAACCAACACCATACAAAATAATTTTCATTTAAAATGTACAACAGTTAATGTAGTTTTAATATAGTCGAACATGTGAAATGCTAGAAACTTGTCAATCTTGGGGAAAAAAAAATATAGAGATTAACAAGAGACAGCATTCAACAAATGCTTTCAATAATTGTTTCAACTAACCAACACAAAATAAAGCACAGATTCTTCAATGCCTACTGGTGACATTGCTAGGGTAAACCATTCACAACATGCAGCATAACTTGATTATAACATTAAATTGTTCCTTCACAAAAATATATCAAAAAATAAATTGACTCTCAGATTTGAAAATCGAAGACTGAATTAAATAACAATGAACAATTTTATTCCTCTTTTAAAATCAATCAACAATAAAAGTATACAGGAAAGCTTTTCTGTAAAAACAAAAATATTTGCTTTAGTATTATAAGAAATAAATAAAGTATACTTAAATTTACAACAGAAAAATACCAATAATGCTGTTAATATATACTAAATTAAAATTTATTATTTCAATGTTTCATATAGCAGGTATAGTATTCATATTATATAGTATAACAATAATTGTTTCGATATTATATAGTATTATATCGAAACAATTATTGTTATATAGTGAACACGAAAAAACAGTTTAATTTAGTAATGTTCTTTTAGAACCAGATTGGAAATAACATTTAATATTGAAATCAATAATTAACAATTAAATAAAAGAAAACTCTCAACAACTTTAATTTCTTATTTCTTTCAGAAACTAACAAAAAATTAAGACAAGACAACAGACAAAGCAGCAACTGGAAAAAAAACACAACAAAGCTTGCCTATGCTTAAAGCAAGACCAAAGTGAACGAAACATTTCACACAAGTGTAAAATAACATTGCGCAGAACCCTAGCAAGTCAGAGGGAAGGCATATAAGACCGATATATCTACATCTGCTGGATGATCTCGTACTTTTGTCTGATATCCATTGGCTCCTTTTTGGGGTCCTTCTTGCGCCGGTTGGCGAGCATTTGGCGCATTTCGGAGGCGCTCATGTTCAAGTTGAGCATGCCTTCCTCCAGGGAGGTAGGACCGTTGGAGGTGCTACCTCCACCTACGCTGTTGGTGCTGCGAGAGCTCTTTGTGGAGTGGGGGGAGTCAGGGATGGAAGGGGTGCCGTCCATGGGAGTGGAGCTGCGGGAAGTATTCGCCTGGCAGGAAAAAAAGAGAACATTTTTAATAATTATAGTCAAGAAAAAATAAAACTCATTAGAATCACCAATGGGCAATTACATCTACTGTTGTGCATACTTTCATAATATGTATGAGTTCAGTTAAATCTTGAATTGATTAGGCAAAAGTAGCATAATCATCATCATTGGCGCAACAGCCCAATGTGGGCCAAGGCCGTCCTATTATCAGATTTCGAGACGAGAGATGTTTTTCTTTTTTTTACGGGGTAGAGTTGTTAGCTATACGCCTAGCGCTCAACAGTCATATGAGATCGGGACCTTGGTTGTAGTGCTTGGACGTGATTCCGAAGCACTACAAACATCCATGGCACCGCCGGGACTCCAACCCGAAACTTGTGGTACCGAGCGCTACCTGTGGTACCTAACCACTCGGACATTCAGGCCACAAATGCAGGCATGATATTAAACAGAATGACTTCTATGTTGTGTAGGACCTACACAACAGTCACTGAGTATTTTGTATACTTTGATTTAGTATTAGGTTTATATTTTTGACTTGAGTATTTGTATTTGTATACCAGCTGCATTTTTCATGAATATCTTTTCTTTAAGAAACAATAAATGTTTTTTTAATTCATTTTTTTGTAGGGGGTATTGTAATAAAAGAGCCAATATCCGATAAAACATTATTACAGGGATAAAATTTCTGTGAATTTCAAAATGACCTGTATGTATTATCGGATTTATATTTTGCTTATATATGTAAATAATGCCACTCAAAACTTTATATACACTGAATATCATCTAGTGAAAATTAGCTCACTTCCGAAGAACAAAATTTAAATGTCCAGCCGTAAAAGAATAAAACATTTTTAGTTTCTATAGCATGAAGAAATAAAATATTTAAATACTAACTTCTTTTAAATCAAAGGAATAAGTTGGTAAATATTTGGACCATCATGAAGTGCTAGTAAATTTCTGTGTGGAATTCTGCAGACTAATATAAAAATACATTTAAGAACAATAGATGCAAGCGATAATGAGATCAGAAGCGAAGTATAAAAATGGTGCAGGCGGAAAACAAGCTGTGACATAATTCCTATTCAAATTCTTTTTAACAAAAAACATTTCTATCGCCATCTGGTGGCACAAAAATATTTATTTAAATTCTTTTTAAAAAATGACTAATAAGAATTTATTTCATTTTTAGCGGCCAAATAAAAAATAATAAGTTCTTAAGTTGCAGGAAACACAGAAAGGCAAATTTCATGCCACACACAGAGAGAGATGGAAAGTAGTTTAGACGTGAAACGACAATAAGTTAACTTAAAACAAGGAACAAAGTAACGAGAAAATAATTCTGATAATCAAGATTGACTTGTAAACAAGACCGAGACAGAAATAATTGATTTGCTTTCTGATAGGATTTTTTAGCTAATATTACGCTTTCCGAACTGCTATATGAATTCAGGTTTTCTATTGTGAAATGGGGATTTTTTGCAGAAATTTGGGGTAGAAAAGTTTGATTGTTCGGCTTTCTTAAGTTTTTAATCCACAGAGAATGTAGCTTTAATAAAAGACAGCCATGAAAGTAATAAATGGAATGATTCCTGTTTTGAGACATTGAACAGTTCACTAAATTAAGAAAAATCAATTTATAGATTTCAAAACCAATTTTCGTTTAGTTTTGCATGTAAAAAGGTTTTTATTGCTTGATATTTTGTATTTTCAGTGCATGTTCTTCAGTATCCTTTATGTGCGAACTAATTTAAATCTATGCTGAACAATAAGTAAGAAGTTTATCTACATTTTGATACCGTAAGATCAATTTAGCGGGTAAGGAGATAAAATCAGGAGATGAGTGATTTTGATACGCTGATTTACAAATGTAAAATCCAATTAATTTTTTTCTTTTCTTTCACAGCAGAATAATCTCAAAATCAATCATTTGTGAAATTAATTAAATTAGAAATATTGCATTAAAATTGAGAAGCAAGCAACAAATTCAAATGTCGTAATGAAAAACGGAGAAATCTGGATATTTTTGCTTGCAGAATCGTAATAATCATTCATGCTTTTTTCTTTTAGGATGAAGAAGTTCGTCACAGAAATCCTGAGCAAATACTACTGTGTCCAAAAAGTAAAAACATTGAAATTCCAATTCCAATGTACAATTTAAAATTCCCGGAGCTTCTGGAATTTCAATTTTTTTTTTTTTTTATTAAGTTGCTGGCACTATCCTCGACATCTGTGTGAAATTTCACGTCAAAATATTCATTAGTGTTTGAGTTGCGCTTGGCTTTGTGAAATGCAAAAATTGATTCCGGCGATTTTTGAAATGTCTGAATTAATTGAGCAAAGAACTTGCATCACATTTTGTTTGCGGAAACGTATAAAATGTTGCTGAAAGCATTCCTATATCGGAAAGAAAGGTTTAGAAGTGGTATAAACAGTTCAAAGAAGGCAGAGAACGCATTGAAGATGAAGAGCCCCCTGGTCGACCATCCACCTCAACCGACAAAGCTCACGTCCAAAAATTAAAGATTTTGTGCTTGCAAACAGTCGATTTACAATTAGAGACCTTGGGATTTCAAAAGGATCGGTCAATTCCATTTTGGGCCTCAAACGTATCAAATCTCGATTGGTACCGAAAACACTGAATGCGCCAGCTCACACTGCATTGATAACTCGTGACTTTTCCGCCAAACATGAAACCTATATCGTTCCACAACCACCATATTCACCCGTGCGACTTCTGGCTATTCCCTAAACTCAAAAGACCAATCATGGGACACCGTTTTGAGTCGATTGAAGAGATTCAACGTGAATCGGCGAGCGTTTTGAAGGTCATCCCTGCCGATGACTTTTTAGAATGCGTTGAAGATTGGAAGAAAAGTTGGCATAAGTGCATTGTGTCCGAGGGGATTACTTTGAAGGCGAGGAAATAAGTTTGGAAGAATAAATAAAGAGTTTTTGAAAAAAAAAATAATAACTGGTTTTACTTTTTGGGCACAATAATAAGAACATAAAACTATGAAATGATTGTTACCTCCTCTTTGGTTTTTTGTTTAGGACTATCGAGCACTTTCGCTTTGACGATTTTAGGGCTAGGCTTCTCCTCTTCCACTTCTACCACGGGGGTGACGGGTTTCTCCGGGGTTCCATTAGCAGTGGGTGCGGCTGATCCATTCTGTTTGCCGTCCTGCAAGACAATATATACATGTAAGCAATCAATATGTACAATCAGAAATGTACATGTTACGAGAAAATGATTTATAGCTAGTTAATTGTTAATAAGTGAACAAGAGACTTCAATGATTATGAGTAGACAAATAAATGTACAAAACATGACAATAAAACAAATGAAAAAAAAAAAAAAAGTGTGTCATTTGTATGTTTAAGTCAGAGTTGGCCAACACGCGGCCCACCTTGAATATTTTTCCATCAGCCTCCCGCTCCCCCAAAAAAAAATCAAATACTTAAGACGCATATTTTCTCATTTATTAATAATTTTATTTTGAAATGAACATGTAATAAATATGACAAAAGCATTATTAAAGATTAAATAAACTATTACTGCAATTCATTTAAAGGATTGTCAAAAACAGGCTTAGGTAAAAATAAATAAATAACCCAAAATGACGCATGTTTTAAAAATATTCCGAAATATTTAAGGACATATAGGTAATAAAATATTTTTTATGATCCAATAAAGAATTTCTGAAAGAAATTTAAAATAATTTCGTAGCTTTCTTTATGGGGTAAGGCATACGAATGAAAACCCCACACACCGGCTTTTTATTCATCGGCAATAAAATGTTCAGTAGGGTCATCATTTCGAATATCTCTGGGAGGATCCTTTCTAAGAATACATTCCATTTTTCCTGCCCCCTCATTACAGAAAGAGAAAAATCGTATGGTCACAAGGAATTCCGCATAATGATGATACTTTTGGATTTTTTTCTTTTTTTTTTTTTTTATGTCTCTTTTTTGGAACTGTCCTTCACCCCCTTTCCCCAGGAAACACCTAATCGCGCGCAGGTAAGATTGCAATAAAGGGTCACGGACTGCAGTGCATCGGGGCAGTACGAATTGCACGACTGCGCATGCCTCTAAAAGATGTGAACTTGGAGCAAAAGAATTTCTTTGCAAATTTTACCTTTTTAAACTTTTTTTTTTTTTTTTTTTCCCAATTCCTACTATTAGTTCACACTCTCTTTATATATCTTGTTCAAAAATTTTAATCGTTAATAAAAATACTTCTTATTCATCCACTCGAGTTCAAATACATTTTTTTCAAATATTAATTCATTCATTAAATTTAATTAATTAATTTTAGTTTTATATGGGAGAAAATTTTTTTTGCCACTTAATATTGTCATACTGTATATATACATATTTATATTGTAATTATTTAATAAAAAAGTAACTAAAATTTTTCTTTGTTGACCTAATTTTTTTTTTTTATATTACTTGCTATTATGTATTAATTTAATCACTCGGTGAAAAAAACCAGGTAAAAAGATTTGACTGTAAATAATAGTAATGGCAATGTGAATCATATTGTATAAAATTATAAAGATTTTCATCAGCATACAACTAGTAAACTTTATTAAATTTCGGCGGCCTGGTGGCTAGCGCTCTGGCATTTGGTATCACAGGCTTCAGGAACGAATTCTGGCGGTGGCACGGATGTGTGTGAGTGACCCGAAATCCACATTAAACTGTAGGTCCCAGTCTGTTTAGCAATCGTGTGCAGATGACCATAGAGCGACAAACCAAATTATTACATTTCGGGAAAGGAAAATCAATTTCAAAATGCGGAAGAATATTGCAGTTTTATTCATTTTACAACAATTTCATGTAATAGAGAACATGATGCAACATGCACTGTTCAAAACCACCAGTGTGTCATTTTGTTTACTTTGGAAGGATCTCTCAGCGTGAAACGTCACATTACATTATATACGTTACAGGGAAAAACAGAGTTAAAGAGAAATTGGTTTTTCCTCTTTTTCAGCTAGATTTTTCAAGTTGGAAACGCTTACGTCACAAGGAAAAATTTACAAAAACACAACGAAACATTTCTTTTTTATTGAAAACGCAGAAAAACAACTCTCTTGGAATTATTTCGTCAGGACTCTTTGTAGAATCTGATCAAGCAGTTTTTTAAATATATTTTTAGCTCGGTGCAAGTAATTTTAACGAAAATAAATGAAAGTGAATTAATTGTTTGTTCAATATATACAGGGTGATTATAATTAAAGTCCCACTTTCAAAATGCTGTAAAAATCCCTCGCCACAATGAGTTCAAAATTGACCTGAAGATACTTGAAGAAGAGAACGGTACATAAAAAAAAAGTTCCAAATGTATTAATAAATGGCACTGAAAGCGACATAAAGAAAGTGTATTCAGCTATTACAACGTATTTGGCATGAGCTGCACATTAAACCAATTGTATTGTTTAATGTGTTGATTTATTTTGTTTTTACCGGTTGAGAGTGGAAAGCCCATCCACCACGGCAAGGTCATACCAAATTGGATGGGAAAATAGGTGGAATCTTTTTTGATGTCATACCGTTCCCCCTTCTTCAGAAATATCTTCATTTCAAATTTGAAAGTGGGACTTCAGGAAATACAGGTGTATAGCGTCGAAAGTGACGCGTTGAGGTACAGGTACCACAAAAATTGCGACATGAACAGAAAAACATTGCTTATTTAAACATCTTTACATAGTGCTTCCTTTTGATTCA
>BPLR01011731.1:0-43716 GCA_021605095.1 Caerostris extrusa | reverse complement strand
TAGTTTAAATGAGGTCCCGGTGCGGAGGACTGGAACTAAGAGTTCTTACAATAGCAATTGGCAAAGATAGAACAAAGGCTAAATGCCACGGATATGTCGAGACAGCTTGGGATTCGAACAGGGAATCTCCTGTCCACGGGCGCGTTATCGCGTTGTTACCGCTGTCCACGTAGGTTTGAATATGTCTTAGGTACTTTCATTCTACATGGGTTAATTATAGCTCTTCATAAGTTAAAATAAAAAATCACTAAACCTGGCGACCTAATCATGAGGAGATAACTTTATAAATATTTTTTGTCGTCGGTCCTTGATAGGTCTACAACGTTTAAATTAAATCTGATCGCTTAAAGTAGGAGGGCCAAATCGAGCCCAAAGATTCCAGTTACAAACAAAGATACAGGTAAAACTAATAAGCGTATTAAAATGGAATACATTAATAATATTAAGTATGTAAAATATTTCTTTTAGTAAGCAGCTGAGGATTGCGTAGGTAGATATATATAATATATTTTACTTTGGAGAATGATCTTTTATTATTATTATTATTTTTATGTGAGAAAAATATCAATGGAGATTGAAAAGTTAAAACTCTGGCAAAATTCTAAGAAAAATGAGCAACATATTATTATATATTTATGAAGGCTCTCTATCAAAAATGATGTAATGCATTCAAAATGTTTAAATATTTTTGCTTGCTTTGAAGAAGCTTATTTACTTCCCTATAAAATTCCAACAATAAATGTAGCAATTAATTATAATAGTACCAAAAATATGTAAAAATAATCGATTATATTTAATCCACAACTATTACAAATTTAATTGGTAGATGACGCCACCACAATTGCAAAAGTATTTATCAATAATTTAGAGATTTCTTTATATGAAATTATATGTATTTTTTCCTGTTACAAATTTTTAAATCAAGTTAACTAAGTTATTTATATTAAAGCTCAAATTTATATGATTTTTATACAAGTTTCTTTCGTGAGTTATTTACTATTCCAGATGAATGAAAAATATAATTTTGTCAGATTTAAATTTGTATATAAAAACAAATTAGAAATTGAAAAAAAAAATAATAATTTAGGAACAGTAATTTTAAAAATAACATTTGTAAATTAGAATTATTTGCCCATTTTATTATAAAAAGTTATGCTTATACCTGATGATAATGCAGTTTTTATAGAAATATCAATTTTTATTTCTTTAGTTAGACTAAAAATGCCTATTTTCTAACATTTTTGCTTCCAATAAAAATAATATTAATTCTTGTAACAGCTCCTTTCGTATATTTGGCAACATCTACTGCAGTACATTAGTAGAGCCTTCTTTTATACTAACTGAATCTAGATTTTTAATTTCTTCTGTTAGCTCACACTCTCCTATATATATCTTGTTCAAATTTTCAATCGTTCATAAAATAGTTTTTTTATTCATCCACTCAAGTTCAAATACATTTTTTAAACTTGTAGTGGATGACATTTTAATACAGTTTTCAAATATTAATTCGGTAATTAAACTTAATTAATTAATTTTTAGTTTTTTTTTTTTTAGATTTATGTTGCATATATCTACCAACAGATGGCGCCAGATAAACTTAAAAAAATGAAGGAAAATTATTTATAAAGAGACTTTATGCAATAGAGTGAAAAAAAAAAAAAGTAGAATTGACTTAATTTTTTTATATATATTACTTGTTTTTATGTAAGAACATTATTATTTTTAACAGAACCGTTTAATTTTACAGTGAGGTAGTGGGAAAAAAAAATAAGCATTAAAAAGTTTGTTTAAAGAGAAATGTCAATAAATAAATTTTAACTACTAATTTAAATTTAAAATTTGATTTTCTTAGATTCTTTGTTTAATATTTTTAAACAAATAAAAAATAATGTGGGAAATAATACCTAGTATTCTGAAATATTGTGCTTGATGTAGATACTGTGTTTAATAGAAATAAATTCCATTAATTTAATTGTATATTAATGTGCATATAAAATAATCTAATATGTAAACATATAATGAAGATAAAGTGCATCATGAATTGATTCTGTGTTCGTCGACGGAGTGCCTTGGTCGCGAAGCGACAAACCTCAAATAGCTTCATAAAAATAAAGTACAGTCGGCTCCAGGCCCAGTGTAAATTGAGAAAAACCATTGCAAAATTACAATTAAATTACAATTACAATTACAATTAATATCAAAATCAAAAAAGATTATAGAGAAAATAATAAAGAAACAAAAACATTTAAACAAACAAAAACAGAACAATGACGGAAGAAGCAGAGCCATAGCACCAATGAGCACCCACGCAGCATCAGATACAAATAAAACATACACGCGCGAACGCGCCCCTTAGTCAAACATAACCAGGACCACAGAAATGTGTTGAAAAAGAGTCAATGTCAAAAAGTGTCAATATAAAGGTGTCAAAAATGATAAAAAAAGTGTCAAGAGAAGCAAAGAGGAATACCCTTTACTTATTAATATTTAAAACATGCTTCGGTCTTTTACGAGTGCAAGGAATTGAAATGTCATAATTAAAGTTGTTGATAGCATTAATTACCGGATTGTGTGAATTATTAATAGAAGTGTAAAACTTTTGAGCAATTTTGTCAACATATTCGCGAAAGCTAGGCATAGATAGAGAGCGTTTAATTTCTTTATTTCGAAAATACCATGGTGCGTCAACAATCATTCTGATGACTTTTTATTTTCTAGACGTTCAATAATAAGAAAATTACTTTGTGCAGTTGAGCCCCAAACTGGACTCGCATATGCTATAATTGGACGTAAATAAGCAAGATAGATTAGTTTTTTCAGTTCAATGGTTAGTATAGAGTGCCTACCTAAAACAGAATAGAATTTTCTTAGTTGGTTATTGAATTTATTTCTTACGTAGTCAATATGAGCTTTAAAGGTTAGTGGTTATTATGGAAGTGGAGTTAGTGCCAATTCGGTAGGAGTGTTAGGAGCAATAAGATCAAGATTTAAATTATGCACATAATTTTTGCAAAGCAGCGCCAGTAGTATTTTTTATAATTGCAACCCCAGTTAGTATGATGCGCATTAAAATCCCCCGCAAGAATAACGCTATTGTTAAGGGAGAATAATAAATCTAGATCGTTAGTAAGGTTAGTAGCAGCAATACCATTCGGAACGTAGACAGAATTTACATAGAGAGATGGAAGATGAGGGAAAATTTAGAGAGATGATGGTGGCTTTAATTCCAATTAGCTGTGGAGTAGTGATGTGACTATGAGGTAATGAATTTTTGATAAAGATGCCTGTTCCCCCAGAGACTGGATCTTGAGGACCATCGTTCCGATAGAAAGTGTACCCCATTAGGTAAGGTGTTTGAGAATGCTTAGGTGTGTTTCCTGAAGCAGTACTATATCGGATTATAATTATCTACAAAGTTAGTAAATTCGAGCATTTTAAACCAAATGTTACAAGCATTCCAATAGCAAATGCGCAGCCCAGAAACCAACTGAGTCATTAAGGAGTATTAGGGGAGTTTGAGTTGCTAGGCCATTTATAAATACATGAATTTATCATTATGCATCATGAATTTATATGAAAAATATTTTTTATAGTGTGATAGCATAATGTTTTCACAATTTATTTAATTTTTTTTATCATGATATAAAAATTTATTTTTTATCGCTTTTAAAATCAAGGAAAAACATATTCATTTAGGAATCTAAACATAATTTCATCACATTTTTTTTAGGTAAAGGAGATAAAACTTTTAAAGTATCTGTGATGAGAAAATACTCTCAAAAAAAGTGTTTATATTTATATATTTTTTTAAATCCGTCAATGCTTTTTTATTGGTTGAAAGTTCAAAGAGGGCAAGAGAACAACTCAGTGAATCATTTTATTCCATCCCGTATTTTTATCGCAGCAGGTAAATACACCTTCCGCTCAAACACCTGGCTGTCTTTTATGAAACCGGGACGTGACGTCATAGGGCTCCCTCACCTGTTGGACTGAGGTTTGCCACATTTGGCGATTCAGCGATTAAATTTGTTGCAGAATATTTTTGGTAATAATTGAATTTCATATGATAAAACCGTGTATAGTAAATCTTCTTTCTCAAATTTAATCCGATTAAGACAATATTTGAAAAATAAATTAGTAAAATAATTAATTTTATAGCCTTAATTTAATGTTATTGTTGGCTAATTATTTCTCAGTAATATATTTAAAAATAAATAGAATTTGAACGTTAAAAATAAAAAAAATATCTATATATATAAGTTTTACAGATTTTTAGATTTTTCTTTGAAATTTGAATATTTTCGGTTTAATTTATACATATTGGGAATTTTTATTATTATTATTTTTAATTAAAATGATTTTGGGTCAAAATTAAAGTTTGTTGGAGAAATATTTATTACAAAATCCTTCACTCTATTTTTATAATTAAACTAACCAACTACGACTTATTTCTAGAATTTTTATACCTTTTAAAGGGAGAAGGGAATACATTTAACCAATAAAGAAAATTTAAACTCTGCTACTTAAAAAAATATAAATATGTTAAAATTCTCATTTAATAAGCTGATAGATTTTTTTCCTATTCGCAAATGGGACTCGTGTAAACTGTTAACAGCCCATTGACAAGGTGATGAAGAGAAGCCCTTTCCTTTCGGGAGGACTTTTAGAGGTAATTGGTCCAAGTTTGCCTGTCTTCTCTTTTTTTTTGCTTTCTTACATGTTAATTGCATAAGAGTTCTGCTTGCCGTGAGACCACGAGTTGGTTTGGTTGATTATTTATAAGTCAATAGAACGAAAGAAGATTAGAAGGGTAATTTTTATCAAATGTTTTTTTTTTTTTTTTTAATTTTATTTTTTCCTTCATTGAAAGTAACCAATGGAGATTATTTTAACAAAATACAGTATGAAATTTAAATCGGTGACTGAAGAATAAAAAATTTATATATTTTTATATATAACTGTTTTTTTTTTTATGCGTCAAGGATATTGTGTTCCATTTTGTACTTCTGGATATTTGTTTTAAAAGGATATGGAAAACAAAAACTTGAGAGAATATTCAGAAGAAACTATAGTTTAATTATTTCTTCTTCCTCTTCTTCATTGGCGCAACAACCCCATGGAGGGCCAAGGCCGTCTGTCTACTGGCAGATTTCGAGACAGGTATTTTTACGGGGGTAAGGTACTCAGCCCAAAGCTCTATAGTCATATTAAACTGGGACCTACGGTTTAAAGTGGATTCGAACCACTACAAACATCCATGGCCCCATCCGAAATCCGTAGCACTGAACGCCAGAGAACTAGTTACTTGGCCATCAGGCCTCTTATTTATTTGCAGCATGAGAAAAAAACCCAGAAAATTTCACCAGATTGTCTAAGACAGTGGTTTTTATATAAGCTGTATAGGAATCTATATCTTTAGACAATAACAAAATATTCTTATAGTTACCACCGAATTAAATCTAAATAAATAATTTGTTATTAAATAGGCATAAGATGATGCGCATATTAAACATGTGGAGTTAAAAAGAAATTTCCAATAATCCCAATGTGGATGCATTTCTCAATTCCTTCTATTAGTTCAGACTCTCCTATATATATCTTGTTCAAATTTTCAATCGTTCATAAAATATTTTTATTCATCCGGTCAAGTTCAAATACACTTTTTTTAACCTGTTGTGGATGACACTTGATATTGATACAGTTTTTCAAATATTAATTCATTTTAATTAAATTTAATTAATTAATTTTAGTTCTTTTTAGATTTAAGTTGCATATATCTACCCATAGAGGCGCCAGATAAATTTAAAAAAATGAATGAAAATTATTTATGAAGAACTTTCTGCAATAGAGTGAAAAAAAAAAAAAAAAAGTAGGAATTGACTTAATTTTCTTTTTTTTATATTACTTGTTGTTTTTATCAGGTTAGTCTATCCATGCATTCACTAATCTCTTGATAACTTCATTAAGGGAATATTTTTAGTGTGCTAAGAATGCAATGAACGATATTTCGTGGAAAAATGTTCATGATAAACTACTCCATTTGTAGGCCACATAAAAAACTTCTGGTTTCTTCTATTCTGCATATTGTTGCTGTTGTTTCTTGTACCACTTGGTCAACAGCAACATCTAGACCCAGTCCATGCACCCGTGTGTACTTATACCGACGAATGATGATAAAGGTAAAAAATGCAGCTTCTTTTATCCTTGACCTTGCGGCACAAAGACATGGAGCACTTTAAATTCTGTCCACAGTCTTCACTATAGACGGAATAGTATTATCGTTAATATTCTATAACATTAATTCTTCTTCATTGGCTCAACAGCCCCATGGTGGACCAAGACCGTCCGCCTAGTGGATCTGGGAGATCTTTTTTTTTTTTACGGGGTAGGATAGTCAGCCCTACGCTCAATGCTCTACAGTCATCTTAGAAAGGAAACTACAGTTTAAAGTGGATTCTGGACCCCTACAAACATTCATGGCACCTTCGGGACTCTAATCCGAAGCCTGTGGCATCAAGCGCCAGAGTGCTAATCACTCTGTCATCAGGCTCTTTACAATATTAATAGTTTATTAAATTTTAAAATTAGTATCTGCAATGTACACCACTCTCATAGAATTGTCTTATAGTAATATTGGTCCTTGAGTTGAGCATTTCAAGTCGTTTACACCGAAGAAAATTCCTTATTTTAATAGGCAAATCATTTTGGCTTATGAACTGAAATGCCCCTGTATCAATACTGAATATGGTATATTTCAGAACATGATGACTCTTAGAACATAAAACGCTAATTCAGATATTGATCTTGGCCGTTGAATATGATTCTAAATTATAAATATGATTATCGTTTTTATAATCAGAGGCAACAGAATACAAAAAAAAAAAAAAAAAAAAAATACAAAAGATGAGATAAAGAAATCTAAATAAATATTAAAACTTTTTTTCTCTCTCCCCAATGAAAACACTTTCAACGCATCGACCAAAACTTGCTTTGTGGTTTCCAAGCGAAATCATTCTTAGAGAAATGCTAAAGAAAGAACTAAAAGTAATTTTATACAGGTTTTAAAATTAAAACGAATTATTATTAATTATTTTTCTTTCTTATTCTTCTTCATCAATATATGAAAGATTATTTTCGAAAAGGTTTTGCAGGCTTAGCTGTCAACAATTTTTCAGCAGACCATAATGTTAAATAATTAAAACACACTTTAAATGTGTAGGAATATTTGATATATATGTTTTCAAATAAAAAGTTTAAAAAAATGCTAATTTATACAAGTTCTAATATTTCGTTCCTTCACTACGAAACTTCTCAAGAAGATATAAAAATTAACACAGACAATTTTTGAGAAATTTTGGCAATTTTCCAACAAAACATAATCTTTTACATAAATGTGCATAAAAACGGTAGAAAATTTTAATGAGTTTCTTACGTTTAATCTCTTTCGTTTTTGAAAATGTTCTACTTGCACTTATTTTAACAAATGGTGTTTATCTTTTAATAATTGACATAATGGGCTGAATGGCCGAGTGGCTGGCGCTCGGTACCGCAGATTTCGGGTTCGAGTCCCGGCGGGGCCATGGATGTTTGTAGTGGTTCGAATCCATTTAAACCGTAGGTCCCGGTCTAATAGGATCGTAGAGCGTTTCGGGGGTAATGTTACTCAGCGTCCGTAGCTTATCTTTAAGCTACAAGCATCCCCCTGGGTAGTGCTAAGTGAGTAATGTCGGTGCAGCCCTTGCTTGTGGCATATTTTTTAGTATTTACCAGTTGCATTAGAAAAAAATAAATGATATAAAGCTTTCATATTTAGCGATTTTCAATGTAAAAATAAATTAATTATTTACTTCATTTTTCATTACGCTTTTATTTTTCTTCATTGACTTTATGAACAATCAATTCAATTTTAACAACACAGTTAGATACAAACAATTTGTTCAGCCTAACTACATTGTATAGAAATGGATGGAAAAACGCACGCTCACATTGTTACAGGTAGGGAGGAAAAGACCGAAAACAGCCGTTCCGTGCAGCAGTTGGCGCCAAACTTTGGCGCCACCAGGTAACAAACAAAGCAAAAAGCAAACTCCGCCGGTGAGAAGCAACCCTGCACTTACAACAATCTGTCAGTGCAGAAAGTCCCCACTCGGCTAGCCAAACACGCGACATGCGAACCGGCACGGATACCCGATGGTGAATTTGTACCGGCTCATCTGTTACTCGGAACGGTAGCAGATTTATTATAAACCCTGCTTTTTTTTTTTGCATTTGCATTTGCATTTTTTTTTTTTTCTATCTCTGTGTGTGTTGTTGTTAAGTGTGCACCATGTCTGTCCTGGACAAGGATCGCTTCCACAGGGCTGCCAGGGACGGTTTCCTGGATTTGTTGAGGGATGCCACCCGCAAGGATTGCAACTCTGCGGATGAGGATGGCATGACTCCGACTCTATGGGCAGCCTATTATGGAAATCTCGATGCACTCAGGCTCATAGTGGGAAGAGGGTAAGTGTGGGAATTTCTACTTTCTCGATTCGACACTGTTTTCCTTTTCTATTTCGAAATAAAGAGATTTGTATATAGGATTTGGAATCTTTTAAATATTTTAGTGTGGTTTTAGATGGCCATTTAATTTTATTTGCCCGTTTATTTAAAGAAGTTGAAATTTCTTACCATTGTTTATTGAATAATTTTTTTTATCTTAATATTTGTTATTGTCACAAAGAAAATGTTTAAATAATAACCAATGTCCTTCCGGAGGATTGAATGAAGGGGCATCAGAAACTTAATGTGAAACACAAATTGGTGTATCCCCTTCCCCTCCAAAAATAATCTACATGATTCTATGTAGATTCTGTGTAAAAATCTACATGACACATTTTAACATTTAAAAAAAAATTGCTACATAATTATTAACTTCCTTTAAAAACTTATATAAAATTGAATTTAGATGCAACTTCATCAACATTTATAATACTGCATGTGTCGTTCTCTATAGCTATTACAAACAAATTAACCTATCTATATTATGTCATTGTAGGATTAATAATGTTTTATATAATTTTTTAACTTTGTAAAGGATTTCTTCTGACTAATTATATTAAAAGAAGATTTATTCAGCATGCAATAATTCATACAATTTCTATCCCCGCATGTCTGCATTATTATTGTCGTTCAAATTGTACTTGTTTACTGAAACTTAAAAATATTTTTAAATCTTCACGAATTTTTATGAAACTGATTGAAAACATAAGAGGAAGAACTATAGGATATCTATAGGATACATAAGACATAATACACGAGCGAATAACCTACTTGTTAAACTATAGGACATCACAACTCGCAAATCGTATTCAAAGATGTTTACTTTAATCTTATGTTTAGCTATTTTGTAGATATAATGAATCGAGTCGCATCCATTAATATTATGGATTATCATTACAAAAATGTGTTCTTAATTTTTTGCACCGCTTTATTATTACATTTGTACCCACAATACATCCTTTAAATATTGAAGGCAAATGCAAATAGATTAAAACGCCCATTGAATTCGAGAAGGAAGGTACGACCTCCCCTCTCCCCCCCTTCCCCCCACACACACAGAAGCTACTTCAAAGAGTGGAACAATTAAAATTAAAAATTAATTAGTTAAATTTTATTTTTGACTATTTTTTTTTTCCAATTAATTAAGAAAAATTTGGAATTGTATTAAATAATTCAGAATTCAGTTACAAATATTTGTTTTTAATTATAAAATAAGTAATTATTTTAGATGTAACGAAACAAACAATAAGAAGAAGAAGAAAGAAACAATAATAATTAGTCGCATTCTGAAATGAGTATTTTTTACTTCTGTCGTTGCTCAGATTAGATTCTATAATAATAGTCGGGGAGATTTAATTCTAATGTTATTCAATTTCAATGAAGTCCTTCCTAAAAACTGTAGGTCCCGATCTAATTAGCCCAAAGTGTGCATAAAATGACAGTAGAGCGACAAATGAAACCAAACTCAGAAATAAATAATTTGATTTTTGTTTAGAAAAAATGTAAATTTACATTTTAAACTTTTAAAATCACCGTGGCATGCAGAATTAATAAATATCCTTGATTTCTAAAGTTTGATACATAAAGCTTTGGATAGTTCCAAAAAAGCTAAACAGAGAAAGAAATTATTTTCATTAAGTAAAAACAAACAACATTCCAACGTAGAACATTATAGGAAACATATCTTCATAATTTATCCTTCATGTGGTTAAACTGGTGAATATCTCAAGTCCGAAAGTTTGGAATTTGAAAACAATATATTAATATATCTTTAAATTAACGTTGTTCCAAAAAATAAATTTGCAAATGAAAGGAGTTGATCTTATTTAACTATGCCTATATTGATTGGTTTGTCGCTCTACACTCCTTTTGTGCACACTTTGGGCTAATTAGACCGGGATCTACAGTTTAACATAGATTCCAAACCATTGTCAAACATTCACACCAAAGCCAGGATTCGTACCTGAAGGCTGTGGAAACAACGGCCAGAGCGTCAGCCAATTGACCATCAGGCCACATACCTATATTGAATTGATTACAAATCTTTCAAAGTAAACAAAGGACAAAATTATCTCAAAATGTCCATGTAATTTATGGCCAATGTTACTATAATAGAAGCATTAAAATGACATGTTTAAGATTGCATATTAATTATGTACTTTCAAGAAGGAAAAATATTCACGGTAGAATATACCGTGACAATATTATCACCCTAACCATCGAAGCCCAATTAATCATTAACATTAACCGTGATCTAGTTATCATACTATGCGTTTCGACTGATATTCCGTTAATTATAGAGCCAGTTCTTTTAAAGGAATGAAAAACTACCTGTCTGTATATCGATGCCACGATCTGTTAACGCCGTTAGATCACCCAAAGAAAGATTATTTTTTTCTTATGTGTGCTAAAAATAATTTTTGCAGAAAGAGCCAAAAGTGAAACGGCAAGCGGTGGTGCAGCGATGCATACTGAAATGAAATACCATAGTTGTACATATCAAAGGGTTCAAATTTAGTACTCTCATGCAGGAAAAAGCTCATACTCAGAATAAAAAATTAAATTTACAAAATATTTTCATCCAAACAAATATTTTTAGATTTTTTCAATTTCTTCTATTAGCTCACACTCTCCCTATATATATATCTTGTTCAAATTTTCAATCTTTAATAAAATAGTTTTTATTCATCCACTCAAGTTCAAATACATTTTTTTTTAACTTGTAGAGGATGACACTGGATATTAATACAGTTTTTCAAATATTAATTCAGTAATTAAATTTAATTAATTAATTTTCATTTTTTTTAGATTTATGTTGCCTATATCTACCCATAGATGGCGCCAGATAAATTTAAAAAGAATGAATGAAAATTATTTATAAAGGAGTTTTTAAAATATAGTGAAAAAAAAGTAGGAATTGACTTAAAAATTTTTTTTTTTTTTTTTATATTATTTGTTTTCCTTCAGATGGTTTCGTCTGGAGATCAATTAAAACTTTCTGTAGACTAACAAAATGGATCAACAATATGTTTACATTTATTTCAGTTTTGTTAAAACTTTCAATGAATTTCTTAAACAAACAAAGATAATATTATAATTAATAGAAACTTCTTATATGATATATTCATTTAGAATTTTGTTATTTTGCTTAAGAAATTCAGTTTTTTTCTATTATGGATAATTTTTTTCTATGTATGGAACGTGTTACAATGTGCTATGGAATGTCTTACGTTGCCTGATGGCCAATTGACTAGAGCTTTGGCCGTTAGTACCACAGGCTTCACGTTCGAATACCAGCGGTGGCATGGATGTTTGTGAGTGATTCGGAATCCACGTTAAACTGTTGGTCCAGGTCTAATTATCCCAAAGTGTGAAAAATAAAAGAGTGACTAACCAAACCTGATTATTTATGAATTTCCAACGTTAAATTATTTAAAATTATGAAAAAAAAGCTTCACATTTTTAGAATTAAAAAATCTGTTAAGCATATTTGATTGAATACTAACATTCATTACTGAAAAAAATGATGCGATTGGAGATGCAAATTAAACAAAAAAAAAAGGTGATAAAAATAGCTACGAGTTTGAATAAATACATACTTTCAAACTCTTATAATAATATACACAGTCAATTAATGGATGTTATTTATTTAAATAATAAAAAAAAATTCACCTTTTTGATTGCGCTTAATTTTTACAATTTCATTCCCATTGAGTTTGTTATTCTTGTGTTACATCCTGAATACAAATCTAAAGCGTATTTCAAGAACATGCGTCATTTGAATACGTTTTTAAATGCTGCATATGTTAGTTATTAACTGTTAAAAGTGGAACTTAATGATACGGCATAGCGGAATCTCAGACATCCTTTAAATTTGCATACGAAGCTGCCCGTTCCACCCTGGGCAATGCCTCTAGAAGATGCGGGATGGCTGTCGTGGTTTTGTACAAATGACATCGTTTGTTTTCGAACACCCAAGCGACGGTTAATTCATTTAAAATCAAAGTTCCTAAATATGATGGATGGACAAAAATCTTAAATAATAATCCATCCTTTTAAAATCTAAATATGTTTAAAATCTCATTGCGTGAATATGTTTTTGGAAAAATTACAATGATGTTTATTTGCTAATCTATTCATAAATGCAAAATAAAAGTTTGGAGACCTGATGGCCGAGTGACTAGCGCTCTGGTGCTAGGTGTCACAGGTTTCGAGTCCCGGCGGTGGCATGAATGTTTGTCCGAATCCACTTTAAACAGTATGTCTTTGACTAATATGACTGTGGAAAGTTAGGCGCTAATATGACTGTGGAGCGTTAGGCGTAGTAGCTCCGTGACGCTGACAAGTCTAAGTCAGACTTCTAACGGTCCTTCCATGAGACCACACGGGTTCTTGGGACGTCTAGATGTTGCTGTAATTTTAATTTCCGGATACTTTTTTATTTTTAGCTCACGAAAATGAGTTGAATGAGTATGAAATAATAACTTCAAGTAATATTTAGAAGTTTAAAATATTACTTTTATCGCGATAGAACTTTAATGGACTCTTCTTATATACAAAATGTCATCTAAAAATTCTTTACTTTAAAAGAAATCTATCTAAAATATTAGAGAGTTTTTGCATACCGTAATTATTTAAAATAGGGTATTTTTTCTCCTTAGCACGCATGCTCATAGGAAATTGCGCATGCGTATCTGTAATAATGTTTCCTATGAGCATGCGCGCTAAGGAGAAAAAATACCCTACCATTTTAAATTACGGTATGCAAAACTCTCTATTATTAGTCTTGTCAATACCGTAATCAATGTTTGTAAAGTAATATACTATTACAATATTAAATTTCAATTTCAACTCATTAGTTTATATTATAAAATAAATTACTTTTAAATGTTATTAAATTAACAACTTCTTGAAATAATATAAGTTCTAAAGGATCTATTATTAGCTTAGCTTCTTCGTAATTAATTCATTTGATTCTCTACTGGGAAAAAAATTTTTTTAGTTCAAAGGATTTAATATTCTCTTCAAATTAATAATTTTATTTTGATTGCACAGATAAAAGTGATTAATACAATAAATTTGTTAAAAAATTATTTTTTTCGAAAAATTTTAACTTTATATTAGAAATATCAAGTGTGAAATTTATATGACTATTATTTTGAGTATTAGAGTAACCATGCATCCTCCTATGCACTGGTAAGAGTGCCTCCTGTAGCGTTCAGGAGAAATGACCAGTCGCCTACAGACTATACTCAGTCACCCGGAGAGTATTTCGCGCCTCCTGCGCGTAGCTGAGTATCGGGTTTTTTGGCTTAGAAGTGGAGTCCTTCCACGAATCTATAATTAATACCTTTAAATGTGTTAAATATAGTATGTCTTTAATTGTAGTGTGGTGTTTGTGCGTGTGTCTATAAAGCTGTGAGTTTTCCAACCTGTGCCTCAAATATTTCAATCCAACCACATCCAGTTACAATCTGGTTGCCCAACCTGCATATTGCAACAGCATATTTTCTTAGAATCTTGAGACAGATAATTTTTTGCATACATTTCCCTGCATCTTGAATTTAATATACGAGTCATCTTTAAAATAATGAAAAAAAATAATAATAAAGTTTCACATTTTCCAAACCTAGATATATAAAATGTTTGAAAATGACTAGCCTATTTCTCCTCATCCTATTTCTAACTCACGATTTTAAACTAAAACAAGTAATATAAAAAAAAAAAAAAAGTTAAGTCAATTCCTATTTTTTTTCCCACTCTATTGCAGAAAGTCCTTTATAAATAATTTTCATTCATTTTTTTAAGTTTATCTGGCGCCATCTATGGGTAGATACATGCAACTTAAATCTAAAAAAAACTAAAATTAATTCATTAAATTTAATTACTGAATTACTATTCGAAAAAACTGTATTAACATCAAGTGTCCTCCACTACAAGTTAAAAAAAATGTATTTGAAGTTGAGTAGATGAATAAAAAGTATTTTATTAACGACTATCAATTTGAACAAGATATATATAGGGAGAGTGTGAGCTAATAGAAGGAATTGAAAAAAAAAGTCTAATTAATTTAAATACATCAAATGATAATTATTGTATATATAATGTTTGACAATTAAAATGAATGCGAAGTATTTATATGATGATTGAACCTAAATTGTTCTACGAAAATACGAAAAACAATTCTACGAAATTCGAGAATAAGAATGATACCCAAAGAAAAGACTAATAATAATATTTTTCCCTTAATTACGATTTAATCTTTTATAACTCTTTGACCAATTTACCTCTGTTTCTGCGTCCTCTGAAGCATTTTCTCTTGAAATCAAGAATCGTCTGCAATCATGCGACGATTCCTCTACGAGTTCAAAGAAACTGAATTCTTTATTCTCGAGAAGAACGATTTCCGGGTATGTTTCATTTCAATCGAGTCGAGTATTTTCGTCCTAATCCTGGTCATTGCAGAGGTTTTCTTTTTATAGTCGTCTTAACACGCACACTTTTCGTGCGCTCTGTCTAATGTCCCGTTCGGTGTCAATAGTGCTTTATGTTTCGGGTTTCAACTAAAAGGAATCGATAGACTCGGACTTTTATTACTTTCTTCTTTTTTGCGGGAAGGTAATAGAACGGCGAAAATAACGTTCGGTCCACGAAGTCGGATTGACTCATAATTAGTGTAATGCATAGTTAATAAGAAGATGAAATATTTATTCCTGAATTTTTCTGAATGTTTTATGTTCTGCGTTATAGTGATATTCAATCCCTTTTTTATTTCGCCTTGAAATGAGTGTATTTCTAATTGCTCCTTGAAAGCGTGTACTTCTAATTGCTTCGTGGAAAGTGTATTTCTAATTGTATTTATTTCTAATTGCACATTGGAAAGCGTGTATTTCTAATTGCTTCGTAGAAAGTGTGTATTTCTAATTGCACCTTGGGAAAGCGTATATTTCTGATTGCACATTGGGAAGCGTGTATTTTTAATTACACTATCCGCTTGCTACTATTCCCTGTTTCTTCATTTTCTTTTCAATATTAGCTATTTTGTTTCATCAATTACAAATATAGCAGATTTAGTGTTACACAGTGTAATATCAATATGAAAATGGAGAAACCACGTCGGATATCTTTACACTCACAAAGGGATAATACTATTAATGTTTTCCGGGACCACTTTTAGGAAGAAATACTGTGCGTTGGAGTGTAGAATTAGAGAAAACCTTGAAAAATCAAACCAGGCGCCCGACTTTCAGTGTTAGATTTTGGATCAATCCTTCAATCAACTGTTCTTCTAAGGAGATACTTTTTAATTAAACCTTTATTCTCTGGATTGGCTTGTCACTCTAATGTCATTATTTTGCACACTTTAGGCTAATAAGACTGAGACTGAATTTAACGTGGCTTCCGAATCGCTAAAAGATTCATGCCACAGCCAGGATTCGAACCTGAAGCCTGTGGTACCAAAGGCCAAAGAGATAACCAATCAGTCATCTAGCCGCTTACTCCCTCGAAGTTAACTAGTTATCAATATTATTTTTTTGGTTTTAAGAAACTTCGTTAAATTAAATATTAACAAAAATATGTTAAATTGCAAGTAATTTAAAAATACAGAGGGGTTGTAATGATGTTTCTTTTCCTAAGGCACATGATTTTAAGATAGGTTTTTATTAATCTATATTTAAAAACCTAAATTCTAGATAATTTTATTTCGAACAGATAAAATTAACAGAAGGGCCTGATGGCCGAGTGAAAAGCTCTCTGGCGCTTAGTGCCACAAGTTTCGCGTTTGAGTCCCGGCTGTGCCATGGATGCTTATAGTGGTTCGAAATCCACTTTAAACCACTGTCTAATCTGTTTATTTGTTTGTGACTAATCCTCAATGTCCTGCAGTGCGGGACGGACATCCCATGAGTGATTTACTCATGGATGGAGGGAAAGGGGCAGCTTCTGTTGTGATGGAGCACCCGTAGGTAGAAGTCTGACTTTTTGCTCCGTGACGCTCTTACAGTCATAGGCGACCGGCACCTATGGCTTAAAGTGGATTCCGAACCCCTACAAACATCCACGGCATCGCGGGACTCGAACCCGAAACCACTAGCCCGAAGCGCTAGCCAGTCGACCATTCAGGCCCCTGTCTAATCTGACTATAGGGAGTAAGGCTGACAACCCTACCTCGTAAAAAGAAAACATCTGCCAGTAAGCGGATGGCCCACCACGGGCTATTGGCCGAATGAAGAAGAAAATTAATCGAAAATCATATTTTTACTTACAAAAACTATCCTGGAAAGAAAACAGATATCCACGAAAGAAATAAAGAGAATTAAAATAGATTCGCAAAATAATTTTTATAATTATTAGAATTGGTAAAATTTGTCTTGAATTACTTGAGTAAATAATAAAAATGACTATAATTATTAAATAAATAATACAATATAATTATTTTTATATCATTGATATAATTAAAATTCCTATAATATAATAATTTTTCATTAATAATACATAGTTTCAATTAAACATCCAAAGAATTTTGCAATCATTGTGTATTTACAAAATATGTATAGATACTTAAATATAACCTATGTAGCAAGTTTTAATTAAGTGTATTATATTATTGCAAGTAGTATAATCAAACTAAAATGAAGTGAAAAGAATCATTAACAAAATTCAATTTATTTTGTAAGGACATATTCAATGGTTGCTTTCATTTATGTTCTAATTAAAATCATTGTATACGAGTACTTCGTTAAATCGAAATAAATTTACTACACAACATGATTGTCTTCTAAATTAAATTTCACAACTTTTTACTTATTTTTCTTCGAATTATTTATAAAAACCTTATTCTAAGCTTTTTGTGCACTCACTGTAAATTCTGAAGTCATGATCTAATGGTGAAACTTTACTTATAATTTTAATGTGTATCAAAAACTATTATGGGTTCGGTTCAATCCCTCCCATATGACTCCTATCCGGTTTATGATGGGTGTGGTTGAGATATGAGCAACAAACAGTCATTTTTTTTGTGCATTAGTCCGTACTAGGGCGAGTTGCAAAAGTTCTAATTCCATGTGATGGTACACGAAAGCATTTTCCGCAGTGGTAAGAAATAATAAAAAAAAAAAAAAAAAAAAAATTGATTTTATTAAGATGGTTGAAAAGATTAAATATATTACTTATATTTTTTAAAATTTTAAATTCATTTCCATTGAAAATTATATTTTCTCACATCGGCTATTTTAAGTTAATCTAGAATTTCTTCAAACGACAAATAGTTTTTTTAAATAAATAATTTCAAATTAAATAAAAAAATCTGATTAATCGTATAGTGATTTGTTAGTATATTTTCTGTAAGAACACATATTCATCATGTCAGTATTGTTTCTTATGCAGGAAATTTTATTAATTATTAAAAAGAAAACGGTTCCAATATTCCCTTTATGCATATTGAGAAATTTGAAAAAAATTCTAGCAATCAGGCTATTACAGATTACTGATGATTAAGACAAATTATTTTTGTATTATTAATCGGGAAAGCATAAGTGAGGCCTGAAATATCTGAAAGTAATTTTCTATTTTGCTTTTATGATAAACAAGTATACAAAACTGAGTTTGAAATTAATATTAATCTTTTAAAAATTTTTAACTGAATAAAAAATGTTTTTAGATTTGACACCATTTACAAAAATTTATTAAAATTATAATTTCAACCATAGCCATATAAATTAATATAGTCGAATTTAAAAATAGCGACACTATGTTTTAAATATTAATATTAAATTTCCATCTTGATTTGCTATAATTGCAGAAACCCTTTAAAATAGTGATTTTATATAAACCAACCATTTTTTACTTTTTGTATTTGATATCTATCAATAATATAAAAATAATATATTTGAACAGTTAAATATGACAAATTAATTTTAAATAAACACAAGATTATTAATAAATAAATTTAATTCTAATAATCATTAGAATAAATATATCAAAAATAACAAATATAAACAACATATGTAAAATACAAATACATCATCATAAATATATTTAATTCTAATAATCATAATTAAAATAAGTATTATTATTATTATTTATTGTCAATAAGTATTAACAAATACATTTAATACCAAACAATTTCCAAAAAATATAGCATATTTTACTAATTAATTCAAAATAAATTATAAGGTTAAAGCCTGCTTATACGAATATTTACTTAAAAAAAAATAATTAAAAAATGTCTTTAGTTATTATAATTTCATAAAATATTGTATTTAATACTATATTTAGAAAAACAAAACTTTTATCGTGAATATCTTTCAAGCAAAATAAACAAATTAATGAATTAAAACGCATCACTACCCTAGATAAAAAACTAAAAGACGGAACTCCGTTTGCGTTTTAATTATATAACTTATTGCCAATTACAGCTGGAAAAATCTTGCAAATTCTAAAGAACAACTGGAATTTTTTTTTAGTTTTTATTAACGCTCGACTGTTACGTTTCCAAAAATAAACTACTATTCTTTCCAGTTTACGCTTAGCCTACTCCCGAAACTTTCATTCTATAAAGCGGAAAGAATTTATTTATTTAAAAAAAAAAGCATATTTCCGTAAAAAGAAACGGAACCAAGTAACCTTGTTATACAACCAAAATATGCGTCAGATCTCAGTTACCTATTTTTTATTCGAATGGAAAGAAAGTTATGGATTTTTTATTCAACAAAACATACACGGGAGAAAAAAATAGGTTTCCTCGCTTCCGGTTACACGTAGAACAAAATAAAAACGAAATCCGCCATATGCATTTAAGATAAACACATTGCTCCCGTTGCCATATCTTACAGTAAAAGTATGAAGTAAAAAATAAATAAACTTGAGTTGTCAGACGATTATGAAAAGCGAGCAAAAACAACAAACAAGAGCTGTTATAAAAACGAACAATTTACGACAAAATGGACGCGTTTATTTTCTTTTCTTTTTTTAAGACGAAAAAAAATATACGAAGTTCAACGTCCAGTATGGATGCATTGTTTCCAAAAGATGACTTAGAAATGTCTCATAAGAAAAGTTCACCACAATCAGACGTGCATTGTCCATGACCTCTGACTTATTTTTCGTGATAGATAATTCGAAAATCTCGATCCAGTATTTACTCTAGAGGGCTGTCTGTAAATTACGACTTGTGTTTATTTTACATCCTGGTGCGTATCCTTAACTGTTGTTTATATAAAAAATAATATATATATATATTTTTTTTTTTAGTAAGATATTACAGAGATTTATTTATTTTTCTTTGCTATTTCCTAGCTTTTACGAAAATATAGTATTGCATTTATGTATGTGGACTGGATAAATTTGTGACCTAAATTTTCTTGCTTTTTATTTCTGTTAACAATATTTTATGGGAAAAGTTAGCTGTCTATTATTTACAAAATTATACTTTTTCTTCGTAAAACCGCACACGTTATTTTTTTTTATGTCCCAATATTTCTGATGTACACATGTTTCGAATGTCACAAATGCAATGTTAGGAATTATTTTTTTTTTTTTTATTATTTATCGTCTGCGCCAGAAAACAGAAACATGTGTTGTAAGAACAAAAACGATTTTCAACTATTCTCTCTTTATAATTGTGAAAGCTTGTAACAATTTTTACATATCACTGAAAATGTGTTGTATGACAAAAAGATTTTCAACTATTCCATCTTTAAAATTGTGAAAGCTTGTAATAATTTTTTTACAAATCATTGTTGTTAATAACCCCACATGTCTTTAAACTCAATTATGATCATAATTATTATTTGTATTAGCATATATAACAAGTAATATCAAAAAAAATTTTAAGTCAATTCCTACTTTTTTTTTCTCTATATTCTCTATTTTCTCTAAGTCCTTTATAAATAATTTTCATTCCTTTTTAAGTTTATCTGAGCTATCTACTCGTAGATACATGTAACTTAAATCTAAAAAAAAAAAAAAAACTAAAATGAATTAATTGAATTTAATTAATGAATTAATATTTGAAAAAACTGCATTAACATCCAGTGTCATCCACTACAAGTTCAAAAAAATGTATTTGAACTTGAGTGGAGGAATAAAAAGTATTTTATGAACGATTGAAAATTTGAACAAGATATATATATATATAGGGAGAGTATGAGCTAATAGAAGGAATTGAATAATAAGAATAAAAGTAATAAATATTATTGAAGTTTTTCAACACTTTCAAATAATAACAACCAATTTACACTATTTCTTCTGAGATTAATATTTTAAATAAAGGTACAATATTTTTTATTTAATTACGTTTTATTTATTTTATATAAATAGCAATTAAATGAGTTACCATAAATTAATAATGTACTATTATTTAAAATTAAATGTTCTCTCATATGGCAGTTGAGCCTTAATGATGAATGAAAAGATTTCACATATTTCAGAGAACAGTTTTTTTTTTTTTTTTGATTTATCATAAATGTATCGAGTTTGTTTTATATAATTTTTATAATAGGAATATTGAAGGATTTTTGAGTTATTTATATTTTTTTTAGAATATTGGTCTATACAGTTACAATATTTACAAAATAATACTATAACGTAAATTAAAATACTATCACCGTTGACATGCGACAGATATAGCTTTGAGAGATTGTATAGTAAAGGCAACATATTTTAGTTTTTCTTTTATATTTCGGGAAACCTAATTAAAAAAAAAAACTAAATGTAAAATTCATCAATATTCTTTGAAGAGGTTCAGAAAAATTCAGACATCTTTAGCCGAAAAATATGAAACATTTTGTAGAAATAAATAAATAAAAAAAATAAAAATAAACAGAAAAAGATATTTAATTTCTGAAAAATGAAAAAAACTATAAATAAAAATAAACAGAATTCAAAGAATACAGTATTAAACAGGTAGAGATTTATTAAGCCGAAGATGTTATGAAATCCCTTTGACTCCATCTGAATCTGAAGCAGAATTCGCATTCATGTCTATAGAAAATTACTCTATTCACGAAGATGTTATGAAATACAATGAAAAGATACGAATTTGGATTCAAATTCTAACTGCATCAGAATAATTAACTATTCTATCAAAATCTGAAGGAGTATTCGCAGCAGAATTTGCATTCATGACTATAGAAAGTTACTCTAATCATGAAGATGCTATGAAGTACAATGAAAAAATACGAATTTGGATTAGTATAACCAAATACTAACTCCATCAGAATAATTAACTGATCAGAATCTGAAGCAGTATTCGCAATAGAATTTGCATTTGTGTCTATAGATAGTTACTATCATGAAGATGTTATGAAATACAAGGAAAAGATACAAATTTGGATTAGTATAATTTAAATCAAATTAAACTAATTTAAGCTTAGTAGCATGTGAATTGTTAAGAATTTAGCCAACTTTTATTAAATTATTCTAATTAAAAACTGCGTACAACAAATTTTTAAGATTAATAACTTTTAGCATTTAAAAATCCTTGAAGTTTTATCATTTCTTTTGGGCAGCTTGGTCAAAACTAGCCCTTTTGTCATGTAACAGCACCTACCTACGCAAAAAAAAGCACTTCAACAAAATACATCTTCTTCAAATTTTTATTCGTTTTTTTTTTGCCCAATGCTTCTTTTGCTGAGGTATAACAATAGTCAACGGAATAGGTTAGTTAATGAAATCTGAATTGATTCTAATCCTGTCCCCGAAGACGAAGACTGGTAGGCTGCGTGCCAAGCTTACAATGAGAATGGCCCCTCACCACCAACTTACAACAGGAAGACAACGAATGTCCGTTAAAAGAAGACCAACTTAACGCTCGGCTGATTTCTATGACAAGAATATGCAATTTTTCTTTTTTTTTTTTTTTTACCAACGCAGATTGCTTATTTCGCCTTTAGATGATAACAGCTGTAAGCCAGTCTACCATTTAAATAGGGTTCCCAAACGGCTGATCTTGTTCTTAAGCAGCAAGAAAACTTTGAATTACAAAACTGCTGATACTTTCTGATGAAACTTTCCCAAACGGCTGATCTTGTTCTTAAGCAGCAAGAAAACTTTGAATTACAAAACTTTTATAAGTTTTAATTTAGCATCTTATACATATTTACACTACGGTAATAAATGTTATAAAGTTGAACAGTTTTTTTATGATGAAAAAAAAAAAAATTAATTCAATTAATTTAAATATAACAAAGATGTCTGAAAAATTATTGAACACATTACAAAATGATGTTAAAAAAATATAAAAGAAATAAAATCAAATCGTTTTATGCCATGTATATCTGACTATCACCCCTAACAAGTAATCGATTTGTCCGTTTCCGTCTTTAAACCGGATGTGTACCTTCTCCTTCCGGTATTCAATTTCATACCGTTGATTGGCCAGTATTTGAAAGTTATGAATCAATATCACCTGCGATATACACTGATTCAAATTACTGCTAATTAATGAAAAGTGGTGATGGATTGAAAAGTGATTATGTGAAATATTATATCTAGGAGCTTGTACTAAAGTGACTGATAGATATAAACTTTTATCACTATAAAGCTGTATGTGGTGAGTATCCACTTTGAGTTTCGTAACATTTCAAAAATGTGCCAATACATGGCATGAAATTAAGTATTGTTTGGAAGATTTGTGAATAGATCAAGAAATTTTACATTACAATTTATAAACTTTTGAAGTTAAATTTTATATTAGCAGATACATTTGTTCTATGTTTTCTAATATAATGTAATTTTCGGACTACTTTTGTAATATTTCCTGTGGAAATAGACACCAGACAATTGTGAATAGTGCAGAAAATAGTTGTAAGTTAAGTACGAAAACACTAAAAGATAAAACAAAAAAAAAAAAAATTACAGAATCAAGCCACCAATGCGGTAACAATTGCAGCATATATTAAGACAAAAGGGCAATCAAAGCATTGCTAGGGTTTTATTGATATATTTTCCAAATAAAGCTGTAAACTTTCAGTGCTCTAACAACTGTTACATCTAGTATCAACCAAATATTCTAAATTAAACAAATTTAAAAATAATTCCAGCAAAAACAGCTTCATCAAGGTTTACAAGAAACCCAGGATACCAAATATATATATTTTTTTCCTTTATCCCATTTGGTAGACAGCAATATCTAGACCAAGTTCAAGAAACCATGTGGTCCCAAGGAAGGAGGGAAAGGTGGGGGCAGTTTCTGTAGATGTCTGACTTGGCTCCGGGTAGGACAGTAGGACAGTGCCTTCTAGGATGACTTTTTAGTGGAACTACCCCGCATGTGTGTATCGTATGGGAAAAAACCCTAAAAACTCCCATCAGGTAATCTGACAAAACCAAACCAAACCGTACCTCGTTTTTTGAAACAGTGTCTACAATAAAACCGACAGCTGATTGAATCTCCGCTGTAATGCTCACCATTGGCGCACATCGACATTGAGCCACGAGCTGGGCATATATATGTATATGCATACAAGTCACTAGTATAGTTTCCTATATAAAGCAATTATTTTTTTAATTAATTCGTTTCTTTTTCGGTATTGAAATCTATTGTTGTATTTCCACTAAATTACTATAGCACAAACATTAACGGCATTCACATAGTCGAATTATTGAAATTTTTACTTCATTATTTACAAAATATTAAGAACCAATTGAGCCATCTGAAAGTAACATTAAAATATTAAAATGTTTTAAAAAAAATACGACGTTAGTGAATCTCAAGCATTAAAAAAAAAAAAAAAATAAACCCCCGTTTACATTAAAGGTGATATTTTCTATAAAATATTATTTTAGTAAAATGTATAATCATATAGAGTTATAAAAGATCAAAGACACTTCCAGAAGAAAGTGACGAATACAACTTGTGTACAAGTTTATCTTAAGATCAACAATTCGAGTAAGTTTCCTCTTTGTGACATATGAAAAGAATCTAAATCCACATTGTCCGTGCCAGAAATGATTCACTTTTCATCCAAACACAACAGCGAGAAGCGTGCGTTCGAGTAATTCCCTTTAAAAAGCGACTCAATTAACGTGAGACACGCTGTCTGGAGTTTCCTCAGCATCATCTTCAATGTACTTTTTTGTTGTTGTTGAATGTCTTGCTTTACTTCCTGACCGTTGACTCGCAGTACAACGTACCTGGTCCCCAATCCTTTAATAGAACGCTTGTTAGCGAAAACGGTGGAAACTAGGTTTAGAAGGAAATTAAGAAATTCGTTTCTCAGGTTTAGAGGAGTTATTTATGATGTTTAGTTGCTGTTTGATGGATCTAATGATGGTCTTTGTCGATATATTCAGGCGGAGATTCTCATTTCGATTAGTGGTAAGAGGGAATTAAGGATGTTTTTAAAACTTAATTGTGAGAATTTGTTTTTTTGTGGGTGAAATTTAATGGAAAAATAAGAAGGTGCAAGATATTTGTAAAAAAATCCCATTTAAATATGAATTAAAGAACATAAGATAGTTTTGTTTTAATTTTAGAAAATGTAGTTTCGTGATTTTATGGATTTTTTTTTTTTGATATTTCTTTCCATTTTACGTGGAATATTTTATGCCCCTCAATACATTACGATGTATAGAAAAATATACAAAAAATCTAACAATTTATCAAAAATAAATTTAACAAATTTAACGAAAATTATAATGCAGCCATTAATTATTGTTTTAATTCAAAGCTATGAAAAATAATACTCCATTTTTTTTTTTTTTTTTTTTTATCAGCCTAAAATTATTTCCTGAAATGATTGATAAATATAATGGATATTGAACCATATATAAACATGGGTAAATATATATATTTGGTAAAATTATTGTATTAATTTCCCAAAAAGTTAATGTAATGTATTGGGACTATCATCATCATTGGCGCAACAGCCCCATAGTAGGCCAAAGCCGTCTGCCTACTGGCAGATTTCGAGACAGGAGAGAGATGTTTTCTTTTTACAGGGTGGGATTTTCAGCCTTACGCATAACAGTCATATTAGATCCGGACATTTGGTTTAAAGTGGATTTTGAACCACTACAAACCACATGGCATAATTGGGATTCGAACCCGAAACCTGTGGCACACCGAGTCATTCGGTCATTAGGCCTCTGTATTGAGACATTTATTATTTTTTGAAAAAATTTCAATGGTATTTTTTTTTAAAACATTTGTTCAATAATATTTCAATACACGTAACAATGTATTTTTCGTTTTATTATATATAAGTAACTTAGACTTGCTAAAATAATTTAAAATAAAATTCGTTGTTTTGATAAAATGCTTAGTGACGAAACACATGTTAATTATAAACCTATAAAACGACGAAATCAATAAGATGAAACAGACAAAAAAAAAAATATGTTAAAATAACTTACTGTGAATAAAGAAATTATTTTTTAAAACTAAATTGAATTCATTTAATTTGTTTATAAATAAAACTGTTTGCGCGTTAAGATATTCTTTTGTAAATACATAAAAAACTTAAATATTAGCATTTTTAATATAAATTTAAATTAAAGTGAGTGCCATTATAAAATTTATGATACGCATCAAATTTTTAACTCTGAAACAAAGAAAACGCAATTTTTTCAATTTATTTCATTGGAACATAAGGGCAATTGGAAATATTTATCTTAACATGAAAAATAACCAAAACAAAAAGACAACTAAGGAAAAACACATCCTAAGCAAACAACGTATTATACCTCTAGACAATAAAGACATCCTTCATCTAAACAGATACAGAAACCAATTGACTCAACTCAAATTAAAATTCCAACTAAAACGCGTTTTACGACAATTTTTGACAAATGTACCTTAAAAAAACAGAAACAACAATATCCAACAATCACTTTAAAGGCTGAAAAAAAAAAAGAATAGAAGCAGCAACAACAAAAACCCCATACTCTTCTATACTTTCCTCAAAAAAATAATCACCCAAAAACATTGCTCCTTGAGCGGCCGAGTTCAAAGACGACGGGGCTCTCTATAATCGAGATTGTTTTAAAAACCATTGTTACGGGCAACAATGCCGAGAGAGACCCTTTTTGGGAACATCGTTATGTCCATCGCTTTTTCTCAAGGACACGGTGTTATGCAAAGTCGTTCCAGCCACTAACCTTGGCAGTAGTGGGTGCAAGAGACGGAGGATTCATTTCACCTTAAAGCACGGCACCTGATCTTGATCTGAGCGAGGCACAAAGGAGAAGGAACTTTTTTTAAAAGCAGAATGAATGGGGAGATTATTAGTGGCGTGGAGTAGTTGAATGGACCAGGAGGAAATGTGACCACTGGCTGACTTGAATACCAATTTTGAAGGATGAGGTCATTTTTGGAAGGGGTCAGAGGCTGTATGTTCGATATTAAACGATAAATATGGATGGCTTTAAAAATAACTGTGATTAGGAACGCAACTTTGGAACTGATACATAGAAATAAGCGAATTAATCGCATTGCAGTGATAGAGAGATTTAGAGTGGGTGGTGTTTTTCTCTTCAATTTTGGATTAAGATGTCGTGTTTAAGCTTCTGTATTGTTTATTAGAGAATAATGTTATATTATTGCAGAGAATATTATTATAGTATTGTAGAGAATATTATTATAGTATTGTGGAGAATATTATTATAGTATTGTACAGAATATTATTATAGTATTGTAGAGAATATTATTATAGTATTGTAGAGAATATTATTATAGTATTGTAGAGAATATCATTATAGCATTGTAGAGAATATTATTATAGCATTGTAGAGAATATTATTATATTATTGTAGAGAATATCATTATAGCATTGTAGAGAATATTATTATATAATTGTGGAGAATATTATTATGCGCATTGTTTATTAGAAAATATTAAATAATGATCAAAACGAAAAAAAAAATATATATATACATAAAAGCAATAGTTTTTTTAAAAATATAATTGTAACATAAAATATTTTTTTTAAAATCTATTTTGGGGAGTCGGATAAAGAATTTCAAAAGAGAAGTAAGAAAATAGTGGAAAATTTCTTTTATTTTAAGCTCAAAATGTTTCATCGATTTATATACAAAAATATTTTTATTGATTATTGACTGCTTTTGTATTTCTTTTGAGTAATTCTAAGTATTTTAACTTACCAATATTCAACTTTTAGATAAACAAATTTAGGGATGGGAAGTGTTGTCACGTGTCTTCTTTTATTTATCTTTCGATACTTAATACTTTTTATTTAAAAGTCAATACATTATATTCATTGGAATGCAATTTTTATTAAAGAACTAATGTTATATATATGGGGCCTGATGGCTGTGTGGCTGGTGCTCGGTGCCATAAAGTTTGTATTGGTTCGAACCCACTTTTTAAACCGTAGGTCGCGGTCTAATATGACTGTAGAACGTTGGGGTAGGGCTGTCAAAAACCCCGTAAAAGAAAATTTCTCCTGTCTCAAGATCTGCCAGTAGGCAAACGGTATTGGCCCACCACGGGGTATTGCGCCAATGAATAATAATAATAAGCGCGTGTGTGTGTTAAAAAGAATTTTTTTAGTTTTCATATGCATTTAAAAAATCCCTCCTTCATTTAATTTCAAAGAATTAATTCTTTCATTAAAAATTTAATTGTTTATGATTATTTGTATGAAATAAATTTTCTTTTGTAGAATATATAAACTGATATTTTAGTTGGTGATGTATTGGCGTAAGTGTTGGAAATTGTTTAAAAAAAAATTGTTGGAAAGTTAATATTCGTATCAAATAATTTATAATATGTACCTCTGATATCAAAAACGACCGGGAACTGACTACGATTCCTTAAAACCCAGTATTTGCTTATTGATCAATATTGATGCTCTTCTTCTTAGCCTACTCTTTTTGTTCAATATTTCTACAAATCCATGAAATATGTTTTTAAATCCTTTTCGTAAAATTCCTTCAAAGCCTCTTGGACTTATTTATTGCATCTACATAAACAAAATGGTGACTACAACGAAGCAATTTTAACCTTGGGAATAAGTAATAGTCACATTATTTGACGTATGATGCTATTAAGTGATTAAGGTATTGGCTGAGTCATATTTGCAAAATCTTTCACCAAAAATTCATGGACAACAAGAGGATTATGAGCAGGTTGCAACGTCGTAGTGCAAGTCCATGAGTTATCTAGCCATCATTCAGATAAGTCTCTAAGAATTGCTTTATGCAAATGATGCAAAATACTCCAGCAATTTTCTTTCTTTTTGTCAGTGTACACTACAACAAAACTTCGCCAACCTATTAAAAAGAGTGGGTAATCTTCAAAATTTACCATTCTACTAAAATACTTGATACTATTTTTGATAAAAAATTCCTTCTACAAAAAATGTTTTGAACCATTTCAATATTTGTAAGGCAGAAACTTTATTACGAAAACTAAATGCATAATTTTTTTCTTTAATACTATCACCATTTAGATGAACAGTCAAATATTTTTTATTATTATTATTAGAAAGAAGGTTTTATTTGCCAATGATAAAAGAAAATTAACTTGGGTCATTGTTGGGAGTCAATGAAAATCGCAATATTTTGTGAAAAACCTTACACATGATTATTTTAAAAGTATGCAGAAGCAATTCATTACAGCAGTACATAGCAATACATAAATGCAATCGCAATAACATGCACATGTATTTGAAGCGAATATTATATACTTTCATATAAGCCGAAATCTATCTAACCGTCATTAAATTTCTTTTATCATTTAATCTACTTCGTGTAATACTACTACAATCCCAATTTTCCTCTTTTTTCTTATCTTTACAAAATCGACAAATCCTAATCTGCATATTTTTATGAATCATACAAGCTTTTCATACTCACTAGGCAACATAAGCTACTACATAATACTAATTTAGAGATAGCAAACGAATAAACACGACGAAATCCATTTCAGAAAAAAAGAAGAAAAAAAAAAAAACGATTAACAATCTCAACACCAATAGAAAAAAAAAGAAGTTCTGTGTTGTTTAAAACCCATTCTCTGCTGCCACGCTACATGGACCACGAAGCAAAAGTGAAACAAATGATGTTTGCGCAGCTTTTGAATCCAATGCATGACATCCAATGTACCTCTGGCGTTCACATAATCCTCCCTCATGCCAGTTTGCCAATGGCCTTGCAAACGGTTGGGTGTTGGAGAACCGCCATTGTAATGCTTCCCAGGCTGTAGTACCTTTGTTGCACCCCAGCGCGGAGCCTCTTCCTTTCCACTAAATCGCCCCTATCACGCGGGGATTGGTGCACCCTTCCCCTGTGGGACTTCCGGCGGAAGTGGATCCATACAGGTAGTCAGCCACCTGTGACAAACCTCTGTTGCCCAGAATGTTCTTTATGCATCGCAGTTACTTTTTTCTTTTTTCTTTTCTGGTTCCATTGTTTGGGGGATTTTTGAAGTGGATGGGGGTATATACAGTGAGATTTTTGTGGGAGAAAAATGTTTTTCTCATGTGGTTTGGAGCATGGAATGTAATTTTTTTTTATGTATAAATTTCTTTTGAGGAATGTGAATTTGAAGAAGGAATGATTTAAAGAAAAGATATGCCTGATTGTATAAAACTTACATCAGAGATAGTACGAAAATAAGAAAGTTTTGTATTGAAGGATAGATGAGATTCTAAAAAAACATGATTTGCTTTAAAAAAAAAAAAAATGTTTATAAAACTAGGCAAACCAAGTTGAGATTATATTACATGTTTTTAGTAGGGATTTTTTTTATTGAAAATTAAATGGCGTTAGTATCGTGTGTAATTTGAAAATGTAACGTAAAAAAAAAAGAAAAATAACTAATGGACAAACCAGTAAATTAAAATGAAATTTAATTCACATTAGCAGATCTGTTGCAATATTTTTTTGAAAAGTAGATAATATTTGCATTCTTCGAAAAATAATATGGAAAAAAAGAATACGAAGAAATTAGATTGTAATATATGGAGGAAAGAATGTAAATTTTTAACTATAAAACCTTTTTACTTTTTTAATAGATTTGCTTTCATCGATATTTTTATTTTTAATTTATTTAGTTTTACATATAATTTCAATAAAAGTAGCCATCAGCAACAATGATGAAAGCAAATTTTCAAGATAAACCTCAATATGTTCTAATGATACAACTTTAAAGGTTGGCATGTTATGCTTTCAACCAATTCAGTTTAAGATACAAATATGAGATAAAACATAGTATGAATGAAATATTTTCGTTTTTGAAACATTCCATTGTTTCTTGTTTCTTTATATATATATTTTTGAAAATATTTATAAAAATAATTTTTTTTTTTTTTTTTTAATATTTTTTTTTAAAAATCACAGAATTCCTTGGAATTGGTGTCAAGAAATCTTTTCGCCAAAGTTTGGCAAGAAAAGGGTTGCGATTATAAATGAAGAGAATTGCAAACCGTACAAGAAATCCGGGTTACCGCATTTGGTGACTTATCGCTCAGTGGCCCCACAAAAAAGTTGCCCAATCTCCCAACGGCCCGTATTTTGCAATTTAGGCAATTTTTTAAATTTTTTCAAGTATTAAAATTTAAATTCAGCATCAAAGAAACAATGATTGACCTATGTTTGTGTTAAACATTCCAGAATATTTTTTAGTAGATACTGTAAGTTGTATTTTATTGTTATTGAAATCAAGGACATTTATTTCTTTTTTATGTTCAAATCATAACTACATTAATGAAAAAAAAAAATTTCAATAGCAAGTAACTACTCAATTTTTAGTGTATTTATGCGCAAAATGGTGTAAAACATTAAAAAACTATAATTGTAAATAAACAATTTAAGAAAAAATAATCGCAGAATAAGAGGCCACTGAGATTTGGCGTCAGAGAAGAGAATTGCAAATAATCTGGAAATCTATCACATTTAGCGACTTATCGCTTAGTTGGCGTTACAAAAAATCTCCAAATCCCAATGGCACCTATTTTGGGATTTGGCCGAAAACTGTATAATTTTTTTTTTTAATAACATGTAACCATTTATTGTTTGTCCTGCATGTATAATATACTGTAAATAAATATTCATATGCCCTACTTACAAATTAAGATGAGATTTTAATTCGAAATGTCTTTATAAAATGTAATTTATCTCTATTAAATATTCCTGTCTGCATAAGAAAGAACATCACATACAAATTCATATTATAAAATTAAGAACAAAGAATAGTACAGAAACAGGATTAGATTACAAAAGTTTAGAAATTTATGTTATCTTTATTTTTGTAACTAAAAAAAAACATGTTTATTTAAACAAACATTTATCAAAAGTATTGCATATTCATTTTTTATAATTGAATGACATTAGCATTTCTCATAATATTTTCTTAGTCATCATTACATTAATCTTTTATAAAATATTGTCTTTATCAGGCCAGAAATGAACAACTAATCATCATTAATTCTTAAAATTGGTTTAAAAAAATACTACATTCCAAAGGTACATTTCTAGAACCATATTAGAACGAAAGTGAATTGCCGAAGTTTGGTTTGGTTTGTCGCTCTACGGTCATTTTGTGCACACTTTAGGCTAATTAGACAGGGACCTACCGTTTAACGTGGATTCCAAACCACTCACAAACATCCATGCCACCGCCAAGATTCGAACCTGAAGCCAGTGTAACCAAAGACCAAACGGCTAACCAATTGGCTATCAGGTCACGTATTGTCAAAGAACCATATTGAGAAGTGATTTCTCGCTTATGTTAATAAAATAAAATATTAGAGAGTTTTTGCATACCGTGTTTTTGGAAGTCTGTTAGCTTTTTTCTCCCTAGCGCGCATGCTCATAGGAAACTGCGCATGCTCATAGGAAACTGCGCATGCGTATCTGTAATAATGTTTCCTATGAGCATGCGCGACTAGGGAGAAAAAAGCTAACGGGCGACCAAAATACGGTATGCAAAAAAACTCTCTATTATCTTTATTTTGCACGAAATTTTTTGTGTTTGCACCAAATTTTTATGTGCACCTTAAAATGAAAGTCACTTAATGCAATTAATTCTATTTTTATTTTTAACATTTTAAAATATTTCTTCATTGCGTGATAAATTACATTTGATAGCAACAATATACTGATATTTATGTACCCAATGAATCGAGACAATTTTATGCAGCTATGTAAGATCGCAATCAAGATGAGAGTGATTGGCGATTCAGGCCAGGAATGCGGTGTGTGCAAAGAAGGCGGCATTTTGAATATTCAGAATTCTTCAGAGGGCAGTTCGAAACCGAAGAGTGGTTCGATCATCATTTTCTATCGGCAAGTCGTGATCGGTGTCACAAAAGAGGTTGTAGGTCCAAAACATTCGATTCTTTTTTTTTTTTTTTTTTTTTTCGTTAGGATACGATGAACTGGAATACAATGTAGGTGTTTTTAATATGTGATAATGATTCGAAAATGTGAATCGAATATTTTACTATCCATTCGATATCGATAGATCTTGAAAATAAAATTTCATACTTATACACAAAATGAGGAATCATCTAACTTGACAAAAGTTATGGGATACTAAAATTTTCAATGGCAGTAGCGTCGCGTAGAACAGGTATAAATGCGCAGTGCTTTCGCAGATTTCTTTCAATTCATGTGAAGAGGTTTTGACGTGATGATGACCGCACGACGGGAATTAACAGACTTTCAACGCGGAATGTTAGTTGGAGCTAGACGCATGGAGTCATGCCATTTCGGAAATCGTTAAGGAATTCAACATTCCCAGATCCACTGTGTCAAGAGTATGAAATTTCAGGAATAACATCCCACCATGGACAGCGCAGTGGTCGACCGCCTGCACTTAACGATCGAGACCGGCGACGTCTGCAAAGAGTCGTAAAAGCAACACTGCGTCAAATAACCGCAGAAATCAAGTTTTTTAGAACTCGGAAATTTGGCTTTCTTGAAGAATACACGACATCGCTTGCAGGAGCATATCGGTTGGTCCCTAGAAAAACCGTGGCCTGGTCCGATGAGTCACGATTTCAGTTGGTAACAGCTGATGGTAGGGTTCATTTTTAAAAAACTGTCAGCAAGGCAATGTAATGGTGTGGGCTGTTTTCATGGCATGGACTTGGTCCTCTGGTGCGACTGGACCGAACATTGACTGAAATGCTTATGTTCAGCTACTTGGAGATCACTTGCAGCCATTCATGGACTTCATGTACCCAAACAACGATGGGATTTTTATGGATGCAATGCGCCATGTCACCGGGCCACAACTGTTCGCGATTGGTTTGAAGAACATTCTGGACAATTCCAACGAATGATCTGGCCACCTAGATCGCCCGACATGAATCCCATCGAGCATTTATGGGACATCATCGAGATGTCTGTTCATCCTGCACCATCAACGCTTTTTCAATTATGGACGTCTATCGAGACAGCATGGCTCAATATTCCTGCAGAAGACTTCCAACGACTTGTTGAGTCCAATCGAGTTTCTGCACTTCGCCGGGCGAGGAGGGCCGACACGATATTAAGGTATCCCATGACTTTTTGTCACTTCGTGTAATTCAAACTAAAATTTTACAGTATCTGTTTGGCGCATAAGATTTCAAACACAAAAATCATTTCAAAAAATCGATCTGATTAATTAGAATAACTTATCAACATATTGTAATATTCTAAACCTAAAATGTAAAAGTTTCAAGTTTTTTTAATCAAATTATTGAAGAATATACAACAGGAAGTTAAAACAACGCACATTTTAAAATAATGTATATACTTTTCTAACGTATGCCTAATATCTCTAACTCGGCTTGATGGCCGAGTAGCGTTCTGGCCCTCGGTGTCAAGGACTTCAGGTATGGTGTTCCCGACGGTGCCATGGATGTTTGCAGTGGTTCGAATCTACTTTTAAACCGTAGGTCCCGATCTACTGTTGGGTGCAGGTCTGACAACCGTACTCTTTAAAATGAAAAACGTCTCCTATCTCGAAATCTGCCAATAGGCAGATTGCCTACCACCATGGTTCACCATGACGCTGTTGCGCCAGTGAAGAAGAATGCTTAATACAAAGTGACACAACTTTTTTTAGACAAAATGCTTTTTTTATTTACAGTTTTAAATTTCTTTGTTTCGTCAGTTTGATATTTTTCCTGTAGTAAGAATCACTTAGAAATTTGTATGTGTTTGCAAAAAATAGTCATTGAAAAACTCAGCTACATGAATCTCATTAATTATCATTACAATGCCAAATTTTTAGTACTGTCTCATGTATGTTAATAAATGGGTTTTTTGTAGCAAATATATATATTTTTTGTTTCATTAAAAAACAAAAAGTCAGCATGCTATGCTGTATGCAACATACATATCATATAAATACTCGTACACAATGATGATCATTTTCATTCCCCTGCACAATGATGATCGAACACTTGTCGTTCTTCGGTTTCGAACTGTCCACTGAAGAATTCTGAACAGTTAAAACTTCTTAATATGCACTACATTCTTAACATGAACACACCCCTCTCGCGGACTGGTCATGGCTCGTAGTTTGGAGATCTGGTTTAATGGCTTGTACCAGCAAGCAAAAATTCAAATGTCGTATATCATTATAAATGTTCATTCATTATTACTTGTTATCCTATATATGATGGATTCGTAATTAATCCATTGGGGATAACAAACGAGATCAACTTCGAGAGTACCTAACTTTGGCCATGCCGAAAGACGAATGAATGAACGAATCCATTTCGCACAATCATTTGAATGGCAAGTTGGACCTGTGCAGAGGGAATTCCAACCGAGACAAGGTCAATTCGTGCTTTTTTACTTGAGCTCGTCAATAAAAGTTAAACGTGCATGTCAATTAATAAAACAAGTATACATTTTAAAATTTTATTATACATTCATCACGTGCAGTTGGCAGGAGAACACAGGGGTTGAATCCACTGGTGGCGTGCATTGCAGTAACTGTTTTTAGAAATTTGGAAAGCCGATGTGGATTGTAAAAGCGCATGTGAGCGTCTCGATATTGATAGTCAGGTTGTGTAATGGATTAGGTTTGGTTTGTCGCTCTACGGTCATTTTGGGCACACTTTTTGGGCTAATTAGACCTGAAATTATAGTTTAACATGGATTCCGAACCACTCACAAACATCCATGCCACAGCCAGGATTTCGAACCTAAAACTGTAGTACCAAAGGCCAGAGCGCTAGCCAATTGGCCATCAGGCCGCAGTTGTGTAATGTAAAGTTTTCTGTGGTTTTATCTCCACGTCGCACAAATTTGGTGTGACTACTTTTGAAAGTCCTCCTTCCATAAGGCATTACTCATTTCTCTATCATTAATGTCATACATAAGTGGAACATAAGATCACCGATATATATAAAAACCTATCTATGCTAATTAATCAGGACCTTTCTATAAATAAATTTATAACACTAAAAACGCATTACAAATTTTTAGACAGCTATTTGTATATGTTATCAATTGATTCCAATGCTTGAAAAAACACGCTAATAAAAGAGCTAATTTAAAGTTGAATGAGCTTGAGGGTGAATGCATGATAGGGAATTGTAAAACAACGGTGTGTATCACAGTGATAGATACCCTTGCGATAGGGGCAGAGCTTTGAACCACGAATCGGTGAAGCGGTCACTTTGACGCGTCAGTGAATCCCGGCGCTCTTTTATATTGATTTCCGCCATTTTGTTTGCGCGGATATTTATAGTTGATTCTTTGAGTAAAAGTTCATCTTTTATAGGATTCCATGCGTTCCTTTTTTTTTTTTTTTTATTACATAACCACTCTTCTTTTTTTTTTCTATTTACTTGCCTGTCGTTTTTTCTGTTTATTTAACAGTTTGACTTTTCAATGAAAAGATTTAAAAGATTTTTTCATGCAAATAGAACACAATCCATTTCTTCCGCAAAGAATAAAATCATTTAAAAACTTGATGGCTAATTTATTTTCAATAATGTGCTTTCGTTTCCTCAAATTGAATTATAAAAGTTTTTTTTAAGTATTATACAGTAAAAAGTAGTTCATAAAATATCTACTTTTACTACATAGGTATTATCTGATCTTAAGTAAAGGGTTAATCAGATATACAAAAACTTCTAGCACAGAAATATAATTCCAAATTCGACCAAAATCAAAAATTTTGAAACTTAATATTTGATTCGACTGGGGCCTGATAGCTGAGTAGCTAGCGCTCTGGAGATCGGTACCACAGATTTCGGGTTCGAGTCCCGGCGGGGCCATGGATGTTCGTAAGGGTTTGGAATCCACTTTAAACAGTAGGTTCCGGTCTAATAAGATCGTAGAACGTTGTGTGTGTGTGGGGGGGGGGTAGTGTTATAGTGTCACTCGCGTCCGTTACATATCTTCAAGCTACACGAGTCCCCTGGGTAGTGCTAAATGAGTAACAGCGGTGCAGCCCTTGCTTAAGGCATAAAGACTAACTGTCTCTCTGTATTGCCAGCTGCATTAGAAATATATATATATGAGTCGACTACGTGTTACATGAACAGCCTCTTAAATAAAAAAAAAAATTAAAAATTTACTCTAATATGTTTTTTTCAACACATAAACCGTTATTTATACTTTTTCGTGTTTGTCCCATGAACGTGTTGAAAATGTGAATGTGTAATCCATGAAACACTACTTTATAAGAGGAACAATATATTGGAGCTTCAATGAAGCTCTCTATTGTCGCCACAATTTGAAGCCAACAAACTCATGGGTGTCACTTCTTACATTAACCTTTCAAACTTTATAGAAGGCATTTCGATAAAATCCTATTTTAGGATCACAGTTTTGCCAACTAAAAAAAAAAATTGGCACAGACCATGACTGCTTGCCATCTACAAGAATTGAAAAACATAGCTAACGTAATAATAATAAAGGTTGCCATATTCTTCTGAAATGTGTTTAATCATGGTACCACATTTTGCACATATCTCCAGTTCGCCAACTTGGCGAAATTGGTTACCAAAATAGAATTTTACCGTAATTTTTACTACACAGATTTATCATGCCATGGTCACATAGATGCAGATATTTTAGATAAGCTCAATTAAATGTGCTAATCTCCATTTCATAGCAATTACACTAATGAGGCAAAAGTTGTTGTTGGTTCTTTGCAAATGTAAATAATTATATTAATTGTTTTAATAAACCTGTGCTTTTAACGTCAATAGGCGATATTTTTTATCTTTTTACATCTGTAATATGTAGCATATCATCATCGTCATTGATTGGCGCAACAGCCCCCATGGTGGGTCAAGGCCGTCTACCACCTGGCAGATTTCGAAACATGAGATGTTTTTTTTACGGGTAGGGTTGTCAGCCCTACGCCCAACGCTCTTCATGTTAGACTGGGACCTACAGTTTAAAGGGGGATTCCGAACCACTACGCATCCATGGCACCGCCGGGACTCGAACCCGAAACCTGTGGTACCGAGAGCCAGAATGATAATCACTCGGCCATTCAGGCCCATGTAGCATATCACGCGTTATTTATTGCCACATGCTATTTTATATAAAAAAGGCTTAACATGTAAATATAAATCTATGTTTAGATTTTTTTAGAATAAGTATCTGAAGTTCATTAAATATATACAAAAAAATGATTCCTTGTTTACGAAGAAAATTTATGTGTTATACTTAAATTTGCAAAATTAAGGGAAAAAAATATTTTTAATCTTTACTTCTGCGAATATAATTTTGTCAGTTGTATTCACTAATTGTGGGAAAATAAATTCTCTTATAATAAATAATATTTTACTAAGAAAAGTCATTTCTAAATTTTCCAATTTAACCGGAGAATTATTTTCCAGAGAATAATTTTTTTTTCTTTTATACACCGATGGATTTCTTTTTATAATGATGGATGCATGATACAAATAGTTTAGCGGCATGGAATAATGGGAGGACGTTGTATTTCGGGTGAGTTTTCAAGGGCAAATGCATTTGCTTGTCGCATGGGCGTAGACCCGAAAAACTTACACCATGTCACTATATATTCTCGACGCTTATATGCTATTGTTTGTTATATTTGAAAGCAATGCCTGCAAAGTTCGCCATCCGCTGATTTAAACACGAATTCTCGTGTATATTAAATGTGCGAATTACCAGACTGGGCTAATACATGCTTTCAAAGGAAACCTTAAATGAAGTTAAAAATATCTTGCCCACTGGTTTCTGTTCAAGTGCCGGCGGTGCTATGGATGTTTGAAGTGGTTCAAAATCCACTTCAAGCAGTAGGTCCCGGTCTAATATGACTATAGAGCATTGGACGTAGGGCTGACAACCCTATCCGTAAAAAGTCAGCGTCACGGAGCCAAGTCAAACTTCTACCTACTGATGCTCCATCGCAACAGAAGCTGTCCTCCTTCCATGAGGCCATACGGGTTCTTGGACTTGGTCTAGATGCTGCTGTCTACCAAGTGGGATAAGAAACAACAATAAAAATATTTAATGTTTTTGACGTTGCATTCAAAGCTATGACACCAGTACAGAAGAAAAATAAACACTCTGGTTTTAATTATTACGTAATTAAACTTTCGAGTGCTCCCATTTATTTAACACTTAAAAGATAATTCCAGCCATAACTTTTAATTGTTAATTTATTGTAAAAGAGCAGTTTAAATATTGTAATATTGCTTAAAATATTGCCTAAACAAATTTGAGACCGCGATTAAACCTCGTTCCTCTAAACAATGCGATATGTATGGTTTATCGCTCTGTCATTTATGCACACTTCGGGCTAATTAGTCCAGGACCTACCGTTTTAAACGTGTATTCCGAACCACTAACATACATCCGTCTGCCACTGTCAGGATTCGAACCCGGATTTGTGTGGTACCAAAGGCCAGATCACTAACCAATTGGTCATCAAGCAGCACTAAACAGAGTGAAGGAAATGCAATTATTTTATCATTTTTCCTATCTCTTTTATATTCGTATGTTCATACCTTCTTTTTTTTTATTAAATGGCTCTAGCCTAGGCATACTAGGCCTATACCCCAAGCCTTCCGAGGCTGCTCGCTCTTCTTGATGGTTCCACTGCCTCTTGGCTCATTTGAAAAACCACTGGTTTAAAATATAGACCAATTCTCTTTTACATGGATTTACTAATTTGTGATGCAAATTGTAAAAAAAAGTTTAATGTGTATTATGATGTCTGTAGCTCTTTATAACTGACTTATTTATTTCGAAGAGTAATAAATAAACGTGACTTTTATAACTAGCAGCAGACTGAAATATTTACGGATATCAAAGTATATTTAACTTTTGTTATTGAATTGTCCATTAACTTCTGAAAATAGATCTTTCGGTTCAATGACTTATGTATTTGTTCAGCCTTTTAACATTATTTTATGTTTTACGATACAGTTTATTACTATATTTGATTCGGGTATTTAATCGTAAATAAACTTATTTTAGGATAATTGTGAATTGTATAAATAGGATAGGTAAGAACACCCAATTATGTATCAAACATGTACTATTTATTGGTTACAATAATGATATTTAATAATTATTTAATACATTAAATAAATATTTATTTAAGACAATACGAATAATAGTATGGGATAATTTCTGAAATAAATAAATATGAAAACCATATAATTTTCTTTTCCAAATAATAATCATGAGAATGTCATGTTTCGATTTTCTATATTAGGAAGACGTAATAAAAATGTATTTACATTAATATATTTACACTAGTATATATCACTAGTGTATATATATATATATATGTTTACGTTAGTATATTTACACTAGTATATAAAAATAGTTTTTTTAAATATATCATTGCATTATATTTAAGTCGAAAATATATCTACTCAGATATTATTTTGGTTAATTATGTACCTCTCTGGCGATCGGTGCCACATGTTTCAAGTCCCGATGGAAGCATGGATGTTTGTAGTGGTTCGGAAATCCACTTTAAACCGTATGTACCGGTCTGAGTATGGCTGTAGAACGTTGCGCGTAGTGCTGACAGCCCTACGTAAACTCACCATGGGGTTGTTAGCCACTAATGAGGATGAATTATTTACCCCTCGCTTTTAATAAAGTCAGTAAGTACTATCTAGATGGTGACTAGCTCTCGGTGCTACAGATTTCTGGTTCGAGTCTCGGCGGTGCCATGGATGTTTGTAGTGGTTCGGGAAACCACTTTATCCGTAGGTCCCGGTCCTAATATGACTGTTGGGCATAGGATTGACAACTCTAGCTGGTAAAAAGAAAGCATCTCCTGTTTCGATATCTGCCAATAGACAGAACGGGCCTTGGCCCACCATGAGGCTGATGCACCAATGAAGAAGAATAAATATTATTTGGAATCAATTTATAATTGTTAATTCTGCTTTTTTTATAATAAATGAATTTAAAAAGCTTAAATAATATTTTTAGGAAGCACAAATAAATAAAATAAATATATTGATTTCCAATATTTGATGAAAAATAATAAGAAAGTCATGCGTTTAAAAAAATATATAAAATAAAAAAAAAAAAAAATGTTACATTTAATGTTAATAAAGCTAGAAAAATCCTATTAAATAAAAATTATCCTATACAAATAAAAAATTCAATTTAATGATAATAGTTTTTATTAAAATATAAAGCTGAAAGACTAATTAATTATACGTGTTAACATTTTAATTTTTGTTACATCAAATTTTTAGATTAGATTATTAACTTTTTTTTAACTTTATTGATTCGATGTATTTAGTTTATTAAATAATTGTTAATTTTATTTACTCAAAAGAGCAGGGCAGTTCTTAAAAGTATTAGATTCTAAACTTTTTTTTTTGATTAAACAGGCTAAAGTCAAATAATTTATTAATAAATTAGAATGAATAGGTAAAGATATTTAAAGCATTGCAAAAAAGTTATGCATTGATATTTATTTTGTATTTCTTTTCAAAGAATATCATATAGACTAACAAAATCATATATTTTATTTTCAGACATTTAAAACTTTTAATGTTATGTGGAAATTTTTAAAAATAATAACAACAACGTTAGCTCAACTATATATTACTAGAAAAATGAAATTTAAATAATACACACATATAAAGTGATTTGTAAAATAAATCAATATAAACTTGGAAAAGATATAGGGGAATTTTTAGCAGTTATAATGATTAATCTTTTTTAATATTAGAAATAGCAAAAGAAAATTCGATCCATCAAAAATCAACTCATAAAAAAAAAACACCCTTTAATTACATAACAAGTTTTAAGGCCTTGCTAATATTATAAAAGATTTTTTTTATTTAACTATTTTATAATGAAATTCTCAATTATGTATGAATTCGTATGTAAAGTGCTGTTATGAAACATAAAAATGTAAGCAAACGATCTTCTGCCAAAATTGTTTAGCAAACGAGCTATTTCAAAATATATAAGCAAACGATCTTTTTAAAAATGTGAGCAAACGATCTTTTTTTTAAAATGTGAGCAAACGATCTTTTAAAAAATGTAAACAAACGATCTTATACAAAAATGTAAGCAAACGATATTATTCAAAAATGTAAGCGATATTCGAAAAATGTAAACAAACGATTTACTTCAAAAAATGCAAGGCGTTGCCATTGGAAGATATTTCTCCCCATTCCTGAACGAAATGGAACATATAAGGAATAATGATGAAACAGTTTTCGATAAATTAATAATCTTCTGGAATTCGTAATTATAAAGATAAATAATTATAAACATCTCCTATTCAGCAAACTCACGCAATAGGGAATGCAAATAGCTCTGGAGATAAAAATCGCGTGGTCAAAACAGTTTTGTTAATGAACGCGTAGTTAAATATCTGCCTATTTATAGCTCCATGAATGGACTTCCCGATTGTTCTAGAAACACGCCAATGATTTTCTCCAGATCAATTAGCATTACCGCACGTATCTTACCAGAGGAGGTGTTGAATGCTTAGCGCAATTAAAATAATGGTTAGCTCTGAACAAACAGATGAGTGTTTTATCTAAATTGCCTTCTATTATTCATCTCTATTGCTTTGAATTCAGATAGACCGCCTTGTTCGCCCAATTATCGTTTGCTGATTTATGCTATAAATATGATGATATCATTTAGTATTTCTTTTCTTATTATTGAAAGATACTTTTCTTATTATAATATAAATTTGGAATTAATTAGCTATTGTTTTTTAACGTCTGGTGCAGAAAGAAGTTTATTTTTGACCTGTCAAAAAATTATTCCGACCGAATTAAATTTAAATTCATAATTATTAATAATTCATGATTCCACCAGAATTTGTGAATAAATATCTCCGGTACATATATCTTTAAAATCAATTATTGTTTCATTTTTTAAAAACATTTAAATTTGAAGGGACATCTTATCAAAACGTATATTTAATTGTAGGATATTTAATTTAAATATAATAATCTTAACTGACAAAAAAGGCGCCAGATACCTTACCGTGTACCCTTATTCTTATTCAAAAGAAGATGCATAATTATTTGCCCAAATTGATTCTATTTTTATATATTTATTGTTTATTATGTAATGCTTTAAATTTAAAGAAGTTAAAATTAATTAATTTTAATAATTTCAGTACAAATTAATCATTTATAATTGATCATTTTTGGTAATCATCTATATGTTTGATCATCTTTGATAATAATTTATTTTTCGTCATCTTTAGTAAGTACTATGTTTGGTCAACATTAGTAATCATTTGAGTTTGATCATCTTTGACAATCATTTATGTTTGATCATCTTTTTGACAATCATTTATGTTTAATCTTTTGATAATCTTTTATATTTCGTCATATTTGGTGATCAATTATGTTTGGTCATCTAAAATCATTTTTATATTTGGTCATCTTTGATATCATTTAGGTTTGCCAGGTCATTTTTGATAATCATATAGGTTTGGTCATTTTGAAGATATATTGAATCTTATTAGATATTTTTATTTTTAAATTATTATTATTTCAAAATTATTTGAATATAATTCATTTTGAAAATACAGGATATAAAGCAATATTTTATGACAAAAATTCCACCACGAGGTGAAAAATTATAATATTATTTTTTTAACAAACTTTTTGTTTCGAAAAATAAAAAAATTATATTTTATCAAAATCGTAATAATTTTTTCTCTGAGTTAAAAAATTAATATTTAATGTATTATTAAATATTACTTATAAATGTACATAATAAAATATTACGTGGTACATTAAATTTAACTTAAATATTACT